>JAEVFF010000047.1:308897-444578 GCA_018901945.1 Pugionium dolabratum
TTACATACCTTGCCCTTGATGGTGCAACGGCTGTGGAAGATGTTCTCCCTTTGGATGGTCTCTGAAGGTGATGAGGACATCAGGTCGTACATCCAGCCAGGAGACCAGACTGGCCGACCAGGAAGCTTGCCCGAGAAAGCCGGGCCATCTGGCACGCCTGCCGGTCCAAGCAGTACTGCCGGACCCTCGACCAATAGGACCAGACCAACCAGCATTGCCGGCGCAGAGGCCCAAACTTCCGGCACACTTGGTGGCGACGTTGATGACACCGCCGGTCCCCATGGTGATGCCACCAACTCCGCGATCAACTTGGCCGGCCCTGAAGGCATTCCGGCCAGTACCTCGTACAGTCCAGCCGGTACAGCCGATCCGGCCGAGTGCACGAGCATTTCAGCTTCTACACAAGGAAACTCGGACCAGATAAGCTACCAGCTTCAGGACATGCATCTAGAGGAAGTATCTACACCAGTAGTGCCACCAGGAGCAATGACAAGGAGTAGATCAAGAGCACTCTTCCACAAGTTCAGCTTATGGGTCGACATGCTCCTAGAGGAAGATCGACTAAGGACAATGGGCCAGAAGTGCAAAGAACAGTCCAAAGGCTTCTCAACAACACAAGAGACATCAGAGACTTGGGCTTTAGTGGCAAGAGAGGTCAGGGCCCAAAGATTCCTAACCCTACTCCAAGTCGAAGACTAGGAGCAAGGCGCGTGCATGCCACAAGGACGCCCACCTTCCATTTCTTGGCCGTGAGGTGAGTTAAGGTAAGTTTCATTAAGAATATTTGCCTCTTTCTGTTTTGCAGGGTAGGATCTAGAATATTTACTTTTATTGAGTCAAAGACATTTTAGGAATAGGTTCTTTTTCGATTATACACATTTGTATCTTTTCCTTTTGTGCACTTTTGTAAATTTTCCTTTTCTTATTTGAGTCGACCCTAGAAGGTCAAGCTGTCGAGCATATTAATGAGGCTCCTTCCAGCATTGGAGTTCGACAACCTTTTTTGATATTAATAAAGTGCGAATTTTCTCTCTACAAGTTTTTCTCTCAAGAAGCTTGTGCGCTTAGAACCTAATTGAGACCAGCCCTCCTAACTCTAAGTTTGTGATTATCACGAGGTTCATCACCCCTCGTGTGGTTCACTTCACCTTTCATTCGAATACCAACCCAAAAACCCCTATCCAAAAAACCCCTTAGACTTCTTGGATAGGGGTTTTTGGTTTGGTATTGGATGGAAGGGTGAGCTGAACCACACGAGGGGTGATGAACCTCGTGATAAATCACAAACTTAGAGCTAGGAGGGCTGGTCTCAACTAGGTTCTAAGCACACAAGATTCTTGAGAGAAAACTTGTTGGGAAAAAAGTTCTATCTTTATTAATATCAAAAAGGTTGTCGAACTACAATGCTGGAAGGAGCCTTATTAATATGCTTGACAGCTTGACCTTCTAGGGTCGACTCAAAGAAAGAAAAGGAAAGTTTACAAAAGTGCACAAATGGAAAATGTACAAAAGTGCATAACTGAAAAAGGACTTATTCCTAAAATGTCTTTGACTCATAAATGTAAACAATCTAGATCCTACCCTGTAAAACAGAAAGAGGCATATATTTGAATTGAAACTTACCTTACTTACCTCACGGTCAAGAAATGGAAGGTGGCCGTCCTTGTGGCATGCACGCGCCTTGCTCCTAGTCTTTGACTTGGAGTAGGGTTAGGAATCTTTGGGCCATGACCTCTCTTGCCACTAAAGCCCAAGTCTCTGAAGTCCCTTGCAATGTTGAGAAGGCTTTGGACTCTTCTTTGCACTTCTGGGCCATTGTCTTTAGTCGATGTTCCTATAGGAGCTTGTCGACCCATAAGCTGAACTTGTGGAAGAGTGCTCTTGATCTGCTCCTTGTCATTGCTCCTGGTGGCACTACTGGTGTAGAAACTTCCTCTAGATGCATGTCCTGAAGCTGGTAGCTTATCTGGTCCGAGTCTCCTTGTGTAGAAGTTGAAATGCTCGTGTACTCGGCTGGATCGGCTGTACTGGCTGGACTGTGCGAGGTACTGGCCGGAATGCCTTCTGGACCAGCCAAGTTGATCCCGGACTCGGCGGCGTCACCAATGGGACCGGTGGTGTCATCCACGTCGCCACCAATTTTGCCGGAGGTTTGGGCCTCTCCGCCGGCAATGCTGATCGGTACGGTCCGTTGGTCAAGGGTCCGGCGGTACCGCTTGGGCCGGCAGACGTGCCAAATGGCCCGGCTGTCTCGGGCAAGCTTCCTGGTCAGCCAGTCTGGTCTCCTGGCCGGACATACAACCTGATATCCTCATCAGAATTGCTGGTCACTAGACGCATTCTCAGTGCAATGGTGGATCCCTCAGAGACCATTCAGAGGGAGAACATCTTCCACAACTGGTGCACCATCAAGGGCAATGTATGTGACCTCATCATAGATGGTGGTTCTTGCACTAATGTTGCTACTGCATACATGGTTGATAAGCTAGGTTTAGAGAAGACAAGGCACACTCGACCGTATAGACTGAGATGGCTCGATGACAAAGTGGAGCTCAAGATCCATGAGCAAGTCACTGTGCCCTTCAGTGTGGGCAGGTACCAAGACCAGGTAGTGTGCGACGTGGTGCCAATGCAAGCTGGCCACCTTCTGCTAGGAAGGCCATGGCAGTTTGAAAAGGAGACCAGGCATGATGGCCGAACCAATCTCTACACCTTTGTGCACGACAAGAGAAAGGTCAGCCTATCTCCTCTCACACCTGCCCAGGTACATGAGCTACAACTACAAATGAGTAAAGAAAAGAAACTTATTAAGTCTAATTTTCTCATTCAACCAAGATTTAGCCTCGAAAGATTTAATGTTACTAATGGTCTTCAAAGAAAATTTGAGTGTAGAAAAAGAATAGGTAGAGCTACCTCCTGAAGTAGCAGCTCTCCTCAACAAATTCCAGAACGTATTCCCTGAGGAGATACCAGCAGGCTTGCCTCCCCTACGCGGCATAGAGCACCAGATTGACCTCGTGCCCGGAGCAGCCTTGCCTAATCGACCAGCCTACCGGATGAGTCCAGAGGAGTCTAAGGAGCTTGAGAAGCAAGTCAAGGAGCTCCTGGAGAAAGGCTATGTTCGAGAGAGCCTCAGTCCATGTGCCGTACCAGTGCTGCTAGTGCCCAAGAAGGATGGGACTTGGCGAATGTGCGTGGACTGCCAAGCAATCAACAACATCACAGTCAAGTACCGGCATCCGATACCACGGCTGGATGACATGCTAGATGAGCTGAGTGGAGCCACGGTCTTCTCCAAGATAGACCTCAAGAGTGGGTACCACCAGGTCAGGATGAAGGAAGGTGATGAGTGGAAGACTGCTTTCAAGACAAAGCAAGGGCTCTACGAGTGGACAGTCATGCCATTCGGCTTGACTAATTCCCCAAGCACCTTCATGCGCCTTATGAACGAAGTTCTTAGGGTGTACATCAGTAAGTTTGTTGTAGTTTACTTTGATGACATTTTAGTTTACAGTAAGTGCTTAAGGAATCACCTCACACATCTTGAGTTGGTACTTAAAACCCTTCGACAATTAGATCTTTATGCCAATCTCAAGAAGTGCATCTTTTGTACTGGTAAACTTGTATTCTTAGGTTTTATTGTAAGTTCACAGGGCTTACAGGTTGATGAAGATAAGATTCGAGCCATACAAGAATGGCCAACACCGAGCAACATCAGCCAAGTGAGGAGTTTCCACGGTCTGGCCAGCTTCTACAGGAGATTCATGCCCAACTTCAGCAGTATTTCCTCACCATTGATGGCAGTAGTGAAGAAAAACGTGGGATTTAGCTGGGTAGAAGCTCAGGAGAAGGCGTTCCAGGCCTTAAAGGACAGCCTCACACATGCACCAGTGCTAGTCTTGCCTGACTTCAACAAGACATTTGAAGTGGAGTGTGATGCCTCTGGAATAGGCATAGGAGCAGTGCTGACTCAAGGAGGAAGGCCAGTGGCATACTTTAGTGAGAATTTAGGTGGTGCCTCACTGAACTACCCCACTTACGATAAGGAGCTTTATGCCCTAGTCCAAGCTTTGGAAACTTGGCAGCATTACTTGCTGTCCAAGGAGTTTGTGATCCACACTGATCACGAGACTCTCAAACACCTCAGAGGGCAAACCAATCTCAAGAGGAGACATGCTATGTGGATGGATTTCATAGAGACCTTCCCGTACGTCATCAAGTACAAGAAGAGCAAGGACAATGTTGTAGCCGATGCACTATCAAGGAGGTTTGCCTTGATATCCACCATGGAGGCAAAGGTCTTAGGATTCGAGCACCTCAAGGACCTATATAAGGATGATCCTGACTTTGCTGAGAGCTACAAGGAGTGTGGCATAGGAAGTCATGGCAAGTTCTACGTCCATGAGGGGTTCTTGTTTCAAGAGAGAAGGTTGTGCATACCACAAGGATCGTTACGGGAGCTTATCATCCGAGAAGCTCATGGAGGAGTACTCATGGGCCACTTTGGTGTCGACAAGACACTAGCAGTGGTCAAAGAGCACTTCTACTGGCCACACATCAAGAGGTAAGTAGAACCCAATTGTGCAAGGTGCATCACTTGCAAAAAGGCGAAGTGCCGAGTGCACCCTCACGGGTTGTATCTCCCTCTGCAAAAAGGCGAAGTGCCGATGTCCTTTTTCGGTTATGCACTTTTGTAAGTTTTCCATTTGTGCACTCTTGTAAGTTTTCATTTTCTTCTTTGAGTCCACCCGAGAAGGTCAAGCTGTCGATCATATTAATAAGGCTCCTTCCAGCATTGTAGTTCAACAACCTTTTTGATAATTAATAAAGATCGAATTTTCTTTCTACAAGTTATTCTCTCAAGAGACTTGTGCGCTTAGAACCTACTTGGGACCAGCCCTCCTAGCTCTAAGTTTGTGATTTATCACGAGGTTCATCACCCCTTGTGTGGTTCACTTCACCCTTCCATCCATTACCTAAAAGAAAACCCCCATCCAGAAGCTTAAGGTTCAGTTTCTCACCTAAACTTCTCCAAACAGCCCACGCGCGTACAGCCTTGAATCGAGGCTTGTATCAACGTGGGTGTTGGATTCATCTCATTCTGAACTCTAAATAAAAAATGACGGACGATTTAGGGCAGACATCTAAATTTGATATACCTGTTAAAATGATCATTGTAAACTGATCATTGGTGCTCATTGAGTAAAGGCGTATAAATGAAGCATAGTGCATGGCATTACGCAGTTTGGGATAGATTGAATTACTTGGAGGATTTGTTGTAGCTTTTTCAGTCTCAACTATTGTCACAATATGGAATACTGAACTATTTTAACATTGACGTTGGATATGTGTCATTCTGAACTATAAATCAAAAGTTACGGACGATTTAGTGCGGACATGCCAAGATGATCGGCTAATTAAAATGATCATTCTAAACTGGTCATTGGTGCTTCTTGAGTAAAGGCCTATAATGAAAGCATAATACATGGTAACACGCAGTTTGTGAAAGATTAAATTACTTGGAGGGTTTGTGGTAACACTTTCACTCTCAAATATTGTCACAATAAGGAATATTGAGCTAACTTAACGTGGGCGTTGGATTCATGTCATTTTGAACTCTAAATCAAATATTAAAGACGATTTATTCCGAACATGTCAAATTGATCAGCTAGTTAAAATGATCATTCTAAATAGATCATTGGTGCTCATTAAGCAAAGTTTTACAAATGAAGCCTAATTCATGGCTTCCAGCAGTTTGGGATAGATTGGAATACTTGGAGGTTTTGGCGTAGCTATTTGGGTCTTAAGTTTAATCACAATATAGAAAATTAAGCTAGTTTAATGTGATCGTTGAATTCATGTCATTCTGAACTCTAAGTCAAAAGTTTCGGACGTTAGTGCTAACATGTCAAGTTGATCGGCCAGTTAAATGATAATTCTAAGCTGATCATTGGTGCTCCTTGTGTAAAGGCTTATAAATGAAGCATAATGCATGGCATCACACAGTTTAGAAACATTGGATTACTTGTAGGCTTTGTTGTAGCTTTTTAAGCCTCAGATGTTGTCACAATATTGAAAATTGAGCTAGATTATTGTGGACGTTGGATTCATGTCATTTTGAGCTCTAAATTAAATATTAAAGACGATTTAGTCTGTACATGTCAAGTTGATCAGCTAGTTAAAATAATCATTCTAAACGAATCATTGGTGCTCCCTGAGAAAAGGTTTACAAATGAAGCATAGTGCATGGCATCCAACAGTTTTGGATAGATTGGATTACATGGAGGCTTTGTCGTAGCTATTTGGGTCTTAAATTTAATCACAATACAGAAATTTGAGCAAGCTTAATGTGAGCGTTGGATTCGTGTCATCCTGAACACTAAATAAAAAGTTTCGGAGAATTTACTATGGATATGTGAATTTGATCGGCCACTTAAGTGAGAATTCTAAACTGATCATTGGTGCTACTTGAGTAAAGGCTTATGAAGGAAGCATAATGCATGGGATCACACAGTTTTAGATACATTGGATTACTTGGAAGCTTTGTCGTAGCTCTTTCAGTCTCAAATGTTGTCACAATATTGAAAATTGAGCCATATTAACGTGGGCATTGGATTAATGTCATTTTGAGCTCTAAATCAAATATTAATGATGATTTAGTCTGTACATGTCACGCTGATCAGCTAGTTAAAATGTCATTCTGAACAAATCATTGGTGCTCACTAAGAAAAAGTTTACAAATGAAGCATAATGCATGACATCACGCAGTTTCGGATAGATAGGATTACTAGGAGGTTTGTTGTAGCTCTTTCAGTCTCAAATATTGTCACAATATTGAAAATTGAGATAGATTAATGTGGGCATTGGATTCATGTCATTTTGAACTCTAAATCAAATGTTAAAGATGATTTAGTGCGGACATGTCAAGTTGATCAGCGAGTTAAAATGCTCATTCGAAACTGATAATTGGTGCTAATTGAGGAAAGGTTTACAAATGAAGCATAATACATGGCATCACGCAGTTTGGGAAAGATTGGATTACTTGGAGGTTTTGTTGTAGCTATTTCGGCCATAAATTTTGTCACAATATAGAATATTGATCTAGCTTAACGTGGTCGTTGGTTTCGTGTCGTTCGGTACTCTAAATCAAAAGTTGTGGATGTTGGTGCGGACATGTCAAGTTGATCGGCCAGATAAATAATAATTCTAAATTGATCATTGGTGCCCCTTGGGTAAAGGCTTATAAATGAAGTATAATGGCATCACGCAGTTGGGATTCATTGGATTACTTGGAGGATTTGTTTTAGCTCTTTTAGCCTCAAATGTTGTCACAATATTGAAAATTGAGATAGATTAACTTGGGCGTTGGATTCATGTCATTTTGAGCTGTAAATCAAATATTAAAGGTGATTTAGTCCAGATATGTACGGTTAATCAGCTAGTTAAATTGATCATTCTAAACTGATCATTGGTGCTCACTAAGAAAAGGTTTACAAATGAAGCATAGTGTATAATATCCAGCAGTTTGGGATAGATAGGATTACTTGGAGGCTTTTTCCTATCTATTTGGGTTTTAAATTTAATCACAATATAGAAAGTTTAGCTAGCTTAACGTGAGCATTGGGTTTGTGTCATTCTGAACACTAATTCAAAAGATTCGGAGGATTTAGTGCAGACATGCCAAGGTTATCGGCCAGTTAAATGAGAATTCTAAACTGATCATTGGTGCTCCTTGAGTATAGGCTTATAAATGAAGCATAATGCATGGCATCACACCGTTTCGGATACATTGGATTACTTGGAGGCTTTGTCGTAGCTCTTTTAGTCTCAAAATGTTGTCACAATATTGAAAATTGAGCTAGATTAACGTGGGCGTTGGATTCATGTCATTTTGAGCTCTAAGTCAAATGTTAAAGACATTTAGTACGGACATGTCAAGTTGATCAGCTAGTTATAATGATCATTTTAAACTAATCATAGGTTCTCACTGAGCAAAGGTTTACAAATGAAGCTTAATTAAGGTCATCCAACAGTTTGGGATAGATTGGATTACTGGGAGGCTTTGGCATAGCTATTTGGGGCTTAAATTTAATCACAATATAGGCAATTGAGCTAGTTTAATGTGGTCGTTGGGTTCGTGTCGTTCAGAACACCAATTCAAAAGTTTCGGACGTTAGTGTGGACATGTCATGTTGATCGGTCAGTTAAATGATAATTCTAAACTGATCATTGGTGCTCCTTGTGTAAAGGCTTATAAATGAAGCATAATGCATGGCATCATGCAGTTGGGATACACTGAATTACTTGGAGGCTTTGTAGTAGCTCTTTGAGCCTCAAATGTGGTTACAGTATTGAAAATTGACCTAGATTAACATGGGCCTTGGATTCATGTCATTTTGAGCTCTAAATGAGATACTAAAGACGATTTAGTGCGGACATGTCAAATTAATCAGGTAGTTAAAATGATCATTCTAAACTGATCATTGGTGCTCACTAAGAAAAGGTTTGCAAATGAATCATAGTGAATGGCATCCAGCAGTTTAGGATATTTTGGATTACTTGGAGGATTTGTCCTAGCTATTTGGGTCTTAAATTTAATCAAAATATAGAAAATTGAGCTAGCTTAACGTGAGCATTGGATTCAAGTCATTCTGAAATCTAAATCAGAAGTTTCGGACTATTTAGTGTGGAAATGTCAAGTTGTCGGCCAGTTAATGAGAATTCTAAAATAATCATTGGTGCTCCTTGAGTAAAGGCTTATAATGAAGCATTATGCATGGCATCACGCAGTTTGGGATACATTGGATTACTTGGAGGCTTTGTTGTAGTTCTTTCAGCCTCAAAAGTTGTCACAAAATTGAAAATTGAGCTAGATTAACTGGGCATTGGATTCATGTCATTTTGTGTTCCAAATAAA
Organism: Pugionium dolabratum; assembly: GCA_018901945.1. Lineage (NCBI taxonomy): Eukaryota > Viridiplantae > Streptophyta > Magnoliopsida > Brassicales > Brassicaceae > Pugionium > Pugionium dolabratum. Next base: position 317,815 of record JAEVFF010000047.1, read on the forward strand.
ATATTAAATACGATTAAATTCAGAAATGTCAAGTTGACCAGCTAGTGATAATGATGATTTTCAACTAATCATTGGTGCTCATTGAGCAAAGGTTTACAAATGAAGCATAATGCATGTCAATCAGTAGTTTGGGATAGATTGGATTACTTGGAGGCTTTGGCATAGCTATTCGGTTCTTAAATTTAATCACAATATAGAACATTGAGCTAGTTTAACGTGGTCGTTGGATTCGTGTCATTCTGAACTCTAAATCAGAAGTTTTGGACGTTAGTGCGGAAATGTCAAGTTGATCGGCCAGTTAAATGATAATTCTAAACTGATCATTGGTGATACTTGTGTAAAGGCTTATAAATGAAGCATAATGGCATCACGCAGTTGGGATTCATTGGATTACTTGGAGGCTTGGTTGTAGCTCTTTAAGACTCAAATGTTGTCACAATATTGAAAATTGAGATAGATTAACTTGGCCGTTGGATTCATATCATTATGAGCCCTAAATCAAATATTAAAGGCGATTTAGTCCAGACATGTACGGTTAATCAGCTAGTTAAAATGATCATTATATACCAATCATTGGTGCTCACTAAGAAAAGGTTTACAAATGAAGCATAGTGTATGATATCCAGCAGTTTGGGGGTAGATTGGATTACTTGGAGGCTTTTTCTTAGCTATTTGGGTCTTAAATTCAATCACAATATAGTAAATTTAGCTAGCTTAACGTGAGCGTTGTGCTCGTGTCATTCGGAACTCTAAGTCAAAAGATTCGGACGATTTAATGTGGACATGCCAAGGTTATCGGCCAGTAAAATTAGAATTCTAAACTGATCATTGGTGCTCTTTGCTTATAGGCTTATAAATGAAGCATAATGCATGGCATCACGCAGTTTGGAATACATTGGATTACTTGGAGGCTTTGTTGTAGCTCTTTTAGCCTAAAAATGTTGTCACAATATTGAAAATTGAGCTAGATTAACGTAGGCGTTGGATTCATGTCATTTTGTGCTCTAAGTCAAATGTAAAAGACGATTTAGTACGGACATGTCAAGTTAATTAGCTAGTTATAATGATCAATTTAAACTAATCATAGGTGCTCACAGAGCAAATGTTTACAAATGAAGCTTAATTCATGGCATCCAGCAGTTTGGGATAGATTGGATTACTTGGAGGCTTTGGCATAGCTATTTGGGGCTTAAATTTAATCACAATTGAGCTAGTTTAACGTGCTCGTTGGATTCGTGTCATTCAAAACTCTAATTCAAAAGTTTCGGACGTTAGTGCGTACATGTCATTTTGATCGGCCAGTTAAATGATAATTCTAAACTGATCATTGGTGCTCCTTGTGTAAAGGCTTATAAATGAATCATAATGCATGGCATCACACAGTTGGGATACATTGGATTACTTGGAGGCTTTGTAGTAGCTCTTTAAGCCTCAAATGTTGTCACAATATTGAAAATTGAGCTAGGTTAACGTGGGCGTTGAATTCATGTCATTGTGAGCTCTAAATCAAATATTAAAGACGATTTAGTCCCTACATGTCAAGTTAATCAGCTAGTTAAAATGATCATTCTAAACTGATCATTGGTGCTTACTGAGAAAAGGTTTGCAAATGAAGCATAGTGAATGGCATCCAGCAGTTTAGGATATTCTGGATTACTTGGAGGATTTTTCCTAGCTATTTGGGTCTTAAATTTAATCAAAATATAGAAAATTGAGCTAGCCTAACGTGAGCGTTGGATTCAAGTCATTCTGAACTCTAAATCAGAAGTTTCGGACGATTCAGTGCGGAAATGTCAAGGTTATCGGCCAGTTAATGTGAATTCTAAAATGATCATTGGTGCTCCTTGAGTAAAGGCTTATAAGGAAGCATAATGCATGACATCACACTGTTTGGGATACATTGGATTACTTGTTAGCTTTGTCGTAGTTCTTTCAGCCACAAATTTTGTCACAATATTGAAAATTGAGCTACATTAAATGGGTTTTGGATTCATGTCATTTTGAGCTCTAACTAAAATGTTAAAGACGATTTAGTCCAGACATGTCAAGTTGATCAGCTAGTGATAATGATTATTTTCAACTAATCAATGGTGCTCATTGAGTAAAGGTTTACAAATAATGCATAATGCATGGCATCCAGCAGTTTGGCATAGATTGGATTACTTGGAGGCTTTGGCATAGCTATTTGGCTCTTAAATTTAATCAAAATATAGAAAATTTAGCTAGTTTAACGTCGTTGTTGGATTCTTGTCATTCTGAACTCCAAATCAGAAGTTTTGGACATTAGTGCGGATACGTCAAGTTGATCGGCGAGTTAAATGATAATTCTAAACTTATAATTTGTGCTCCTTGTGTAATTGCTTATAAATGAAGCATAATGCATGGCATCACTCAGTTGGGATAGATTGGATTACTTGGAGGCTTTTTCGTAGCTTTTTAAGCCTCAAATATTGTCACAATATAGAAAATTGAGCTAGATTAACGTTGGTGTTGGATTCATGTCATTTTGAGCTCTTAATAAAATATTAAAGACGATTTAGTCCAGACATGTCAAGTTTATCAGCTAGTTAAAATGATCATTCTAATCAAATCATTGGTGCTCACTGAGAAAAAGTTTACAAATGAACCATAATGCATGTCATTACGCAGTTTCGGATAGATAGGATTACTTGGAGGCTTTGTTGTAGCTCTTTCACTCTCAAATATTGTCACAATATTGAAAATTGAGATAGATTAACGTGGGAATTGGATTCATGTCATTTTGAATTCTAAATCAAATGTTAAAGATGAATTGGTGGGGACATGTCTAGAAGATCAGCTAGTTAAAATGCTGATTCTAGACTGAAGATTGGTGCTAATTGAGGAAAGGTTTAAAAATGAATCATAATGCATGACATCATGTAGTTTGGGAAAGATTGGATTACTTAGATGCTTTGTTGTAGCTATTTTGGCCATAAATTTAGTCACAATATAGAATATTGAGCTAGCTTAATGTGGTCGTTGGTTTCGTGTCGTTCTGAACTCTAAATTAAAAGTTTTGGATGTTAGTGCGGACATGTCAAGTTGATCAGCCAGTTAAATGAAAATTGAAAACTAATCATTGTTGATACTTGTGTAAAGGCTTATAAATGAAGCATAATGGCATCACGCAGTTGGGATTCATTGGATTACTTGGAGGCTTTGTTGTAGCTCTTCAAGCCTCAAATGTTGTCACAATATTGAAAATTGAGATAGATTAACTAGGGTGTTGGATTCATGTCATTTTGAGCTCTAAATCAAATATTAAAGGCGATTTAGTCCAGACATGTACAGCTAATCAGCTAGTTAAAATGATAATTCTAAACTAATCATTGGTGCTCACTAAGAAAAGGTTTACAAATGAAGCATAGTGTATGATATCCAGCAGTTTAAAATAGATTGGAATACTTGGAGGCTTTTTCCTAGCTATTTGGGTCTTAAATTTAATCACAATATAGAAAATTTAGCTAGCTTAACGTGAGCGTTGGGTTCGTGTCATGAACTCTAAATCAAAAGATTCGGAGGATTTAGTGCGGACATGCCAAGGTTATCTGCCAGTTAAATGAGAATTCTAAACTGATTATTGGTGCTCCTTGAGTATAGGCTTATAAATGAAGCATAATGCATGGCATCACGCAGTTTCTGATACATTGGATTAATTGGAGGCTTTGTCGTAGCTCTTTTAGTCTCAAAATGTTGTCACAATATTGGAAATTGAGCTAGATTAACGTGGGCGTTGGATTCATGTCATTTTGTGCTCTAAGTCAAATGTTAAAGACGACTTAGTAGGGACATGTCAAGTTGATCAGCTAGTTATAATGATCATTTTAAACAAATCATAGATGCTCACAGAGCAAAGGTTTACAAATGAAGCTTAATTCATGGCATCCAGCAGTTTGGGATAGATTGAATTACTTAGAGGCTTTTGCATAGCTATTTGGGGCTTAAATTTAATCACAATATAGGCAATTGAGCTAGTTTAACGTGGTCGTTGGATTCGTGTCGTTCAGAACTCTAATTCAAAAGTCTTGGATGTTAGTGCGGACATGTCATGTTGATCAGCCAGTTAAATTATATTTCTAAACTGATCATTGGTGCTCGTTGTGTAAAGGCTTATAAATGAAGCATAATGCATGGCATCACGCAGTTGGGATACATTGGATTACTTGGAGGATTTGTAGTAGCTCTTTAAGCCTCAAATGTTGTCACAATATTGAAAAGTGAGCTACATTAACGTGGGCGTTGGATTCATGTCATTTTGAGCTCTAAATCAAATAATAAAGACAATTTAGTCCGGACATGTCAAGCTAATCAGCTAGTTAAAATGATTATTCTAAACTGATCATTGGTGCTCACTGAGAAAAGGTTTCCAAATGAAGCATAGTGAATGGCATCCAGCAGTTTAATATATTTCGGATTACTTGGAGGATTTTTCCTAGCTATTTGGGTCTTAAATTTAACCACAATAAAGAAAATTGAGTTAGCTTAACGTGAACGTTGGATTCAAGTCATTCTGAACTCTAAATTAGAAGTTTTGGACGATTTAATGCGGAAATGTCAAGGTTATTGGCCAGTTAATGTGAATTCTAAAATGATCATTGGTGCTCCTTTAGTAAAGGCTTATAATGAAGCATAATGCATGGCATCACAAAGTTTGGGGTACATTGGATTACTTGGAAGCTTTGTCGTAGTTCTTTCAGCCTCAAAATTTGTCACAATATTGAAAATTGAGCTAGATTAACTGGGCGTTGCATTCATGTCATTTTGAGTTCTAACTCAAATGTTAAAGACGATTTAGGCCAGACATGTCAAGTTGATCAGCTAGTGATAAAGATGATTTTCAACTAATCATTGTTGCTCATTGAGCAAAGGTTTACAAATGAAGCATAATGCATGGCATCCAGCAGTTTGGGATAGATTGGATTACTTCGAGGCTTTGGCATAGCTATTTGGTTCTTAAATTTAATCACAATATAGAAAATTGAGCTTGTTTAACGTGGTCATTGGATTCGTGTCATTCTAAACTCTAAATCAGATGTTTTGAACGTTAGTGCAGAAATGTCAAGTTGATCGGCCAGTTAAATGATAATTCTAAACTTATCATTTGTGCTCCTTGTGTAATGGCTTATGAATAAAGAATAATGCATGGCATCACTCAGTTGGGATAGATTGGATTACTTGGAGGGTTTTTCGTAGCTTTTTAAGCGTAAAATATTGTAACAATATAGAAAATTTAGCTAGATTAACGTTGGCATTGGATTCATGTCATTTTGAGCTCTAAATCAAATATTAAAGATGATTTAGTCCGGACATGTCAAGTTGAAAAGCTGGTTAATATGATCATTCTAAACTGATCATTGGTGTTCACTGAGAAAAGGTTTACAAATGAAACATAGTGCATGTCATCCAGCAGTTTGGGATAGATTGGACTACTTGGAGGCTTTTTCCTAGCTATTTTGGTCTTAAATTCCATCACAGTATTGAAAAAATTGAGCTAGATTAACGTGGTTGTTGGATTCATGTCATTTTGAGCTCTAAATCAAATGTTAAAAATGATTTAGTGCGGAAATGTCAAGTTGATCATCTAGTTAAAATGATCATTCTAAATAGATCATTGGTGCTCATTGAGCAAAGGTCTAGAAATGTAACATAACGGATGGAATCATGCAGTTTGGGATATATTGGATTACTTTATGGCTTTCTCTTAGCTATTTCGGTCTTAAATTTTGTCAGAATAAAGAATATAGCTAGCTTGGTGTGGTCGTTGGACTCGTGTCATTTTGAACTCTAAATCAAAAGTTATGGATGATTTAAAGCGGACATGTCAAGGTTATCGGCCTGTTAAAATGATCATTATAAGCTTGTCATTGGTACTCCTTGAGTAAAGGCTTATATTAAAGCATAATGCATGGCATCACGCAGAGTGGGATACATTGTATTACTAGGAGGCTTTGCCAAAGCTCTCTTAGTCTCAACTGTTACCACAATATTAAAAATTGAGCTAGATTAACGTGGGTGTTGGATTCATGTCATTTTGAGCTATAAATCAAATGTACAAAACAATTTAATTCGGACATGTCAAGTTGATCAGCTAGTTAAAATGATTATTCTAAACTTATCATTGGTGCTCATTGAGCAAAGGTTTACAAATGAAGCATAATGCATGGCATCACGCAGTTTGGGATAGATTGGATTACTTGGACGGTTTGTCTTAGGTGCTTCAATATTAAATTTTGTCACAATATAGAATATTGAGCTAGCTTGACGTGGGCGTTGGATTCATGTCATTCTGAACTCTAAATCAAAAGTTACGGATGATTTAGTATGGACATTTCAAGTTGATCGGCCTGTTAAAATGATCATGCTAAACTGATCATTGGTGCTCCTTGAGTAAAGGCTTATAAATTCAGCATAATGCATGAGCTCACGCAGTTTGGGATACATTGGATTACTTGGAGGCTTTGTTCTAGCTCTTTCAGTCTCAAATGTTGTCACAGTATTAAAAGTTTAGCTAGATTAACGGGGGCATAGTATTCATGCCATTTTGAGCTCTAAATCAAATATTAAAAAAGATTTAGTGCGGACATGTCAAGTTGATCAGCTAGTTAAAATGATCATTCTAAACTGATCATTGATACTCATTTACCAAAGGTTTACAAATGAAGCATAATACATGGAATCACGCAGCTCGTGATAGATTGGAGTACTTGGAGGCCTTGTCGTAACTATTTTGGTCTTAAATTTGATCACAATATAGAAAATCGAGGTAGCTTAATGTGGGCGTTGGATTCGTGCCATTGTGAACTCTAAATCAAAAGTTTCGGACGATTTAGTGCGGGTATATCAAGATCGGCCAGTTTTTTTTTGCCGATAGAAATTATATTATGTTTAAATATTATCGTTGACAAGATATCATAGGAAAGCAGGACATACATTAAATAGTTTCCAATCTACATTAGTTATTATCAAAGATAAAGCTAGAGCATCCGCGACTTGATTACCTAATCTTGGTTTATGGTTGAAGAGAATTGCATCGAACTGAGAAATCCATTGTTGAATAGTTTGTATATATTGTTGAAGTTGATAATTGACACTTTTGTGGTTGATGATGTTATTAAGACATATATTATCGTCTTCAAATATGACCTAACGAAATCCCAAAGACCATGTAGCTTGTAAAGCCCAGAGTAACGGTGAGAATTCTGATTCTATGATTGAATAATGACCTTGATATTTACCCATTCCAGAGAAGACAAAAGATCCTTGATCATTTCAAATTATCCATCGTAAACCTGAATGTTGAGAACCTTCCCTATGGGCAGCATCATAATTACATTTAACCCACGTTTGAAGAGGAGCTGTCCAAACTTGCAATCCACTCTCGAACATCCTCCAATCCTTTTTCAAGCAAGGTATCTACTGAAGTATCTTTGTTGGTGAAAATAAGATCATTCCTTGTCTTCCATAATCGCCGCAGAGTATAAAAAGGTAGATACTTTTGTGTGTAATCCTGATCAAACTGATCATAGCTCGCAATTAAATATCTGACATTATCGTGAATATTTGAAGATGGATCACAAATATACGTAGTGGAGATATCCATTTTCCTTCATACCATCTGAGCATAAGGGCAACTAAAAAAGTTGTGAACCTCATTTTCTTGTACTTCAACACATCAGGAGCATTTTTTCGAGATTATCTTCCGGCAAAATAAATGCGACTTCAAGGGGAGCGCATTAGATAATAATTTCCCCAAGAAATGGATTATCTTTGGAGAAATCTTTAAATTCCAGATTGTTTTCGCTCGATCCTGATGATTAGCTAGTATTGGTTGAATTAAAGATGATTCATGATTACCTCTCGCAACTGCATGATGATATCCAGATTTTGACATTATATACTCCATTTGCCGTAAATTTCCAATACCACCCATCGTGAAAGGAATTGTTGGGTAAAAATATTTTATAGATGAGATGACGATCATCCTTTTCAATTAAATCTGCTATTGTATCTTCATTCCATTGCCCTGTCTCGTTATCAATAAGATCACTGACTTTCAAAGTAGGATTAGTATATGGAAGTAATTTTGGTGCATGGGACAGAGAAAGGGAAGCCAATTTATATCCGCAATAGAAATAGATGTGCCTGTACCAATAGTTCTGAAAAGACCTGATTGAAGTAATTGTCTTCCATTTGCCACCCAAAAGATGGCCGAGATCCTGTTTTAACCGATATGAAGTCTCCATTCTTGTAATATATCCGTTTTAAAATCCATGATAAAAAGCAGTATGGTCTATGCAATAATTTCCATAAATTGGCCACTAGAGCTTGATTGAACTTTTGTAGATCACGAAAACCCAATCCACCTAATTATTTTGGCGTAGCTAGTTTTTTTCATGAAACCCATGCTGTTTTCTTTTTATCCCCCGAAGATCCCCACCAGAACTGATTTAAAGACTTGTTTATCAGTCTGCAAATTTTAACTGGTAATTTAAAAACATTCATAGAGTAAACTAGCAAAGCAAAAGCCACAGCTTTGATGAGAATTTATTTCCCGGCGGGTGAAAGGAACTTAGTTTGCTATCCCAAAATACGAGAATGAACGTTATCAACAACATATTTCATTAATTGCCTCTTATTACGACTGAATTGTTGTGGTAGACCCAAATACTTTCCACCTCCTCCAATAGAATTGATTCCCAATATGTTCTGAATGCAGAGTCTGGGTGATGAAACACTTTCTTGTCAAATATTAGCGAAGATTGTTCCATATTGATGATTTACCCTGATATCCAACCATACTCTTTGAAGATATGTTTCAAATGCATGACATTTCTCCTATCTGATTTAACGAAAAAGAGGGAATCATCCGCAAAAAGAAGATGAGATATAGTAGATTTCTGGTTATTCTAAGTGGTGAATCAATCCATTCTTTTCCGTGTTATGGAGCATAGAACTTAGCACATCAGCACATATTATAAATAAATATGGTGAAAGAGGATCTCCTTGTCGTAAACCATGTTGAGGTTTAAAATTACCATATGGGCTTCCATTAATAAGTACGGAAAAGGATACCGTGGTGACACATTCCATTATCCAATGAATCCATTGACTCGGAAAACCTTTCTTAGTCAGAACAGCCTCAATAAAATTCCATTCCACACAGTCATAAGGTTTACTGAAATCGGTTTTAACATCCATGTAGGATTTTGCACACATTTGTTGAGCCCGAAGTGAATGTACGGCATCATGAGCAATAAGAACATTGTATAAAAGCTGCCTGATTTTCGGAAACGATATTATTCAATATCTTTTAGAGACGGAAAACCAAGAGATATTGGTCTGAAATCTTTCATATCTATAGGGCAAACCAGCTTAGGTCTAAGACAGAGGTTTGTATGGTTGAACTCTGGATTCATATTCCCAGTTTGAAAAAATTGTTCTACTTCCTTATAAACTGCATTACCAATGGTATTCCAATGCTGATGAAAAAACGCAGCTGAAAATCCATATGGTCTTGGAGCTTTATTGGCCCTTATTGAAAGAATAGCTTCATAGACTTCAGCTTTCCAAATTCCTTTTGTTAACTCTTTATTCATATCGTCAGAGACATCAGAGTGCCATACTTAAAGCATGTTCCATATTACCCTCTTGAGTTTTCTGAAATAACTCCGTGAAGTATGTCTGTGCTTCATCAGCAATAGCGTCGTTCCCAAATACATCCATACCAGAGGAATTCTTGATAGACGTAATATTATTTCTTGATCATCTATTTTTTTGTTGTAGAATGGAAGAATTTGGTATTTTTGTAGACCTCTTTTAGCCATTGATTTTGGCTCTTTAATTTCCAATTTTTTTTCCTCATTAGCATATGCTTCAACCAATTGATTCTTTAGAGTAGCAATTTTAGAGAAATCCAACTGATCCTCTATTTGAGCTGAATCTATAGCTGAAGAAATCTCTTGAATTCTCTGTAATAATCTTTCCTCCATGGGGACATTTTATGTCGACATATTTTCATTCTCAGTGATAAGGCAGAATCTGATTGCTAGGGGATATCATTCCAAGAAAAATTAACAATATTTACGAATTCCTCATGTCATGTCCACCTGGGATCATATTGGAATGTCCTTTTTCCAAATTCTGATTCTCGTCTGATTCAAATTATCCTCAGGCTGTGATCAGAATCTATCAACTCTAAATACTGGACAAAAGAAGCCGGATAAGATCCTTTCCATTCTTCATTACCCATTGCCCTATCAAGCCAACACTACACCAGATGGTTATACCTTTTACCAATCGAAGTCATATTATTTTCAATGTACTTAAGATCTGACATCATACACGATGAAACCATTTGTTGGAAATCTATCAGACTCCAAGGTTCTCTGTAAGAAGCCCCCCCCTCCTTTATTATTGGGATGTAAAATTTCATTAATGTATTTGCACATCAACCATGGCCCGTTCTGTGATATATTGATTTTTTGTAATCAAATATTATGTTTAAAATTACGGATGGGAAGGCCATAAATACAAGAAAAAAAGAAATAGAATCCATTATTCTTAATTTTACAATCCAATAGTCTTTCATCAGCACTTACAACAGATACATCAACTATTTTTTTCCACAATAATGCTAATCCACCAGCGAGACCTTTTGGAGGGATACATAGTACACGTTCATAATCTAAAACAGCTGCTAAATCTTGAATTACATCACTATTATTCTTGGTTTCAACTAGGAAGAGTATGTCCGGGGAATAATCCTTCATTATTACCTTTAGGCGTCGAACTGTCAGAGACCCTCCCAGACCCCGAAAATTCCAGAAGACAATATTCATTCTCTACCCGGTGGTATATGGCCCATTAAAATGATAATTCTAAATTTATCATTGGTGCTCCTTCAATAAAGGCTTATAAATGAAACATAAGAAGGTGTGGCATCACACAGTTTGGGATACATTGGATTACTTGGAGCCTTTGTCATAACTATTTCAGTCTCAAATGTTGTCACAATATTGAAAATTGACCTAGATTAACGTGGGTCTTTCATGTCATTTTGAGCTCTAAATCAAATACTAAAGAAGATTTAGTCCGAACATGTAAAGTTGATCAGTAAGTTAAAACGATCATTCTAAACTGATCATTGGTGCTCACTGAGAAAAGGTTAATGAATGAAGCATAATGCATGGCATCACGCATTTTGGGATAGATTGGATTATTTGGAGGCTTTGTCGTAGCTCTTTCAGTCTCAAATGTTGTCACAATATTGAAAATTGAGCTAGATTAACACGTGGGTGTTGGATTTATGTCATTTTGAGCTCTAAATCAAATCTTAAACACAATTTAGTGCGGACATGTCAAGTTGATCAGCTAGTTAAATTGATCATTCTAAACTGATCATTGGTGCTCATTGAGCAAAGGTTTACAAATGAAGCATAATGTATGGCATCACGCAGTCTGGGATAGATTGGATTACTTGGTATCTTTGTAATAGCTATTTCGGTCTTCACATTTTTAAAATGATAGAATATTGAGCTAGCTTAATGTGGACGTTGGATTCGTGCCATTCTGAACTTTAAGTCAAAAGTTACGTACGATTTAGTGCAGACATGTCAAGTTGATCGGGCAATGAAAATGTATGGCATCACGCAGTTTGGGATATATTGGATTACTAGGAGGCTTTGTCGTAGCTCTCTTAGTCTCAAATGTTGTCACAATATTGAAAATTAAGCTAGATTAAGGTGGGCATTGGATTCATGTCATTTTGTGCTCTAATTCAAATATTAAAGACGATTTAGTTTGGACATGACAGGTTGATCAGCTATATAAAATGATCATTCTAAACTGATCATTTATGCTCATTGAGCCATGGTTAATAAATGAAGCATAATGCATGGCAACACACTCATTGAGCAAAGGTTTACAAATGAAGCATAATGCATGGCATCACGCAGTTTGTGATAGATTTGATCACTTAGAGGCTTTGTTGTAGCTATTTCGGTTTTAAATTTAGTCGTAATATAGAAAATTGATCTAGTTTAACGAGGGCATTGGATTCACGTGATGAGGAAATCAGGTCGTGCATCCAGCCAGGAGACCAGACTGGCCGACCAGGAAGCTTGCCCGAGACAGCCGGACCATCTGGCACGCCTGCCGGCCCAAGCAGTACCGCCGGACCCTTGACCACAAGGACCAGAGCAACCAGCATTGCCAGCGGAGAGGCCCAAGCTTCCAGCACACTTGGTGGCGACATGGAGGACACCGCCGGCCCCTCTGGTGATGCCGCCAACTCCGGGATCAACTTGGCCGGTCCTGAAGGCATTCCGGCCAGTACCTCGCACAATCCAGCCGGTACAGCCGACCCAGCCGAGTACACGCGCATTTCCACTTCTACACAAGAGGACTCGGACCAAATGAGCTACCAGCTCCAGGACATGCACCTAGAGGAAGTATCTACACCAGTGATACCTCAAGGAGCAATGACAAGAAGCAGATCAAGGGCACTCTTCCACAAATTCAGCTTATGGGTCGACAAGCTCCTAGAGGAAGAGCAGCTAAAGACAATGGGCCAGAAGAGCAAATTAGAGTCCAAAGGCTTCTCAACAACACAAGGAACATCAGAGACTTGGGCTTTAGTGGCAAGAGAGGTCAGGGCCCCAAGATATTTAACCCTACTCCAAGTCGAAGACTAGGAGCAAGGCGCGTGCATGCCACAAGGACGGCCACCTTCCATTTCTTGGCCGTAAGGTGAGTTAAGGTAAGTTTACATTCGAATATATGCCTCTTTCTGTTTTGCAGGGTAGGATCTAGTTGCTTTACATTTTTGAGTCAAGAACATTTTAGGAATAGGTTCTTTTTCGGTTATGCACTTTTGTATCTTTTCCTTTTGTGCACTTTTGTAAACTTTCCTTTTCTTTATTTGAGTCGACCTTAGAAGGTCAAGCTGTCGAGCATATTAATAAGGCTCCTTCCAGCATTGTAGTTCGACAACCTTTTTGATATTAATAAAGATCGAATTTTCTTTCAACAAGTTATTCTCTCAAGAGACTGGTGCGCTTAGAACCTAGTTGAGACCAGCCCTCCTAGCTCTAAGTTTGTGATTTATCACGAGGTTCATCACCCCTCGTGTGGTTCACTTCACCCTTCCATCTTTTACCAACCAGAAAACCCCATCCAGAAGCCTAAGGTTGAGTTTCTCACCTAATCTTCTACAAACAGCCCACGCGCATACATCCTTGAATCAAGGCTTGTATCATTTTTGGTATCAGAGCTTAAAGCTCCTAAACCAGGTTGTTTCTATCCTTTTGCTTGTTTTGTTTTTAGTTCTTGCATTAGTTTAAGTCGCATTCAAGAAAAATAAAAAAAAAATAACATCAAACTCCAAACCGAGTGCATCTAGCCTCCTACGTGTATCACTAGGGTTTAGGTTCACTTTTCCATTGTCCATCACGTTTTCCTTTTTGTTTAATTCCTATTTCCATTAATTTTAAGTTAAATTAAAAAGAAAAAGAAAAGAAAAGAAAAATACTTAAGGGATTTGAATTTGACAGCTAGCAATAGTTGTCAAGAAAGTTTCCTTTTTTTTCAAATCTTCATATCTTTGAATTTCCAATTCTAAGATTTTTTCCTTTTTGCATTTTTCGAATCCCCCCTTATAAAAGAAAACCCTCCAAATAATTTAGGAGTATCATAACTTGTCTTCTTTCTTTGTAGCACAATGGCAGAAGAAAATAGAGAAGCAACCGAAGCCATGATGGCCATGTTCACCACCCTACAAACGCAACTCGCATCCATAGGGGAGAGATTGGAGCGCGTGGAGAGGCCTGTGAGATTCCAAGCCATAAGGCACGTGAGAGCTGAGCAAGACCGTCCTGAGGGTCCTGAGCACCTTAGGACACGGCACGAACAGGAGGAACCCCAGCCAGATGGAGATGAGGACACACAACCTCATAACTATCACCATAGGCCGAGAGGACCTCCACGGCAACCAGAGGCAGAAGATGATGGCTTTGAGCCATATGGTCTTCACCAGAGACCAAGAATGCCTCCTAGACGTCATGAGGATGGAGATGAACACACCTATAACCGGGTAATTCATCCTGATGTTAAACTAACTCCTCCAACTTTTGCAGGAAAAGTAGACCCCGAGGCTTACCTAGATTGGGAGAAGCGAATGGATCATATCTTTGATCACTACAACCAACCAGGACCTAGGAGAGTCTCAATGGCAGTAGCACAACTCACGGACAATGCCCTCATCTGGTGGGATCGTGAGGTATCTGACAGAAGGAGGAAGAGAATGAGACCCGTAGACTCATGGGTCGACATGAAAGACCTCATGCGACAAAGGTTTGTTCCACCTTACTTTCATAGGGATTTGCAACGTCGTTTTCGTACTCTTAAGCAGGGTACCAGATCAGTAGAGGAGTACTATGAATAGTTCGAGAAGCTAAGGAACAGGCTGGAGCTCAATGATGATGAAGAAGCATTGATGGCACAATTCTTGGATGGACTCCAAGAAAGAATTAGCCGCAAGGTGGAAAGGCAAATCTACAATGACTTCAAAGACTTGTTCCACCTATCTGTCCAGGCTGAGCAGGACATCAAACGTAAGAGCCAAGACATCCGCAGCAAGCCTAAGACACCTTGGGCACCAAGCAACATGCCCAAGCCCGTAGACAAAGGCAAGAGCATAGAGATCGAGTCAATGTTCAAGAGCAAGCCTCCTGAACCCACCCGTGACCAGAGAGAGCCTGGTAAGTCTTCTAACCCTCAAAGATCACGTGACATCACTTGTTTCAAGTGTAGGGGTTATGGACACATCTCAAGGGAGTGCCGAAACAACCGGGTCATGTTGATTACGGATGCTGGAGAATATAAGTCTCAAGATGAAGAGGACTATGAACCAGAAGANTTGGAGCTTTATTGGCCCTTATTGAAAGAATAGCTTCATAGGCTTCAGCTTTCCAAATTCCTTTTGTTAACTCTTTATTCATATCGTCAGAGACATCAGAGTGCCATACTTAAAGCATGTTCCGTATTACCCTCTTGAGTTTTCTGAAATAAGTCCGTGAAGTATTGCTGTGCTTCATCAGCAATAGCGTCGTTCCCAAATACATCCATACCAGAGAAATTCTTGATAGAAGTAATATTATCTCTTGATCATCTATTTTTTTGTTGTAGAATGGAAGAATTTGGTATTTTTGTAGACCTCTTTTAGCCATTGATTTTGGCTCTTTAATTTCCAATTTTTTTCCTCATTAGCATATGCTTCAACCAATTGATTCTTTAGAGTAGCAATTTCAGCAAAATCCAACTGAGCCTCTATTTGAGCTGAATCTATAGCTGAAGAAATCTCTTGAATTCTCTGTAATAATCTTTCCTCCATGGGGACATTTTAAGTCGACATATTTTCATTCTCAATGATAAGGCAGAATCTGATTGCTGGGGGATATCATTCCAAGAAAAATTAACAATATTTACGAAATCCTCATGTCATATCCACCTGGGATCATATTGGAATGTCCTTTTTCCAAATTCTGATTCTCGTCTGATCCGAATTATCCTCGGGCAGTGATCAGAATCTATCAACTCTAAATACTGGACAAAAGAAGCCGGATAAGATGCTTTCCATTCTTCATTACCCATTGCCCTATTAAGCCAACACTGCACCAGATGGTTATACCTTTTACCAATCCAAGTCATATTATTTCCAGTGTACTTAAGATCTGAAATAGCTGCTAAATCTTGAATTACATCACTATTATTCTTGGTTTCAACTAGGAAGAGTATGTCCACGGAATAATCCTTCATTATTACCTTTAGGCGTCGAACTGTCAGAGACCCTCCCAGACCCCGAAAATTCCAAAAGACAATATTCATTCTCTGCCCGGTGGTATATGGCCTGTTAAAATGATAATTCTAAATTTATCATTTGTGCTCCTTGAGTAAAGGCTTATAAATGAAACGTAAGGTGTGGCATCACACAGTTTGGGATACATTGGATTACTTGGAGCCTTTGTCATAACTATTTTGGTCTCAAATGTTATCACAATATTGAAAATTGACCTAGATTAACGTGGGTGTTTCATGTCATTTTGAGCTCTAAATCAAATACTAAAGAAGATTTAGTCCGAACATGTCAAGTTGATCAGCAAGTTAAAATGATCATTCTAAACTGATCATTGGTGCTCACTGAGAAAAGGTTTATGAATGAAGCATAATGCATGGCATCACGCATTTTGGGATAGATTGGATTATTTGGAGGCTTTGTCGTAGCTCTTTCAGTCTCAAATGTTGTCACAATATTGAAAATTGAGCTAGATTAACACGTGGGCGTTGGATTTATGTCATTTTGAGCTCTAAATCAAATGTTAAACACAATTTAGTGCAGACATGTCAAGTTGATCAGCTAGGTAAAATGATCATTCTAAACTGATCATTGGTGCTCATTGAGCAAAGGTTTACAAATGAAGCATAATGTATGGCATCACGCTGTCTGGGATAGATTGGATTACTTGGTGGCTTTGTAATAGCGATTTCGGTCTTAATTTTTTTAGATGATAGAATATTGAGCTAGCTTAATGTGCGTGTTGGATTCGTGTCATTCTGAACTTTAAGTCAAAAGTTACGTACGATTTAGTGCAAACATGTCAAGTTGATCGGGCAATGAAAATGATAATTCTAACTGATCTTTGGTGCTTATTGAGTAAAGGCTTATAAATGAAGCATAATTTATGGCATCACGCAGTTTGGGATATATTGTATTACTAGGAGGCTTTGTCGTAGCTCTCTCAGTCTCAAATGTTGTCACAATATTGAAAATTAAGCTAGATTAAGGTGGGCGTTGGACTCATGTCATTTTGTGCTCTAATTCAAATATTAAGGACGATTTCGTCTGGACATGACAAGTTGATCAGCTAGATAAAATGATCATTCTAAACTGATCATTTATGCTCATTGACCTAAGGTTAATAAATGAAGCATAATGCATGGCAACACGCTCATTGAGCAGAGGTTTACAAATGAAGCATAATGCATGGCATCACGCAGTTTGTGATAGATTGGATTACTTAGATGCTTTGTCGTAGCTATTTTGGTTTTAAATTTAGTTGTAATTTAGAAAATTGATGGACTTAATCACATCTTTAAAGGCAGAATTTAGGCTGAGAAGGAGCCCATAGAACTTGGTATCAACATGTCAAACTCGGACCATGTTGATTGGAACTTGCCTAGTAACTTTATGAACTCCATATCCTCTTGGTTTAGATCATTGAGAGCCTTCTTAACCTCATACACACGACTGAGGTTTGAAACATCCCCATACACCCTGTTGAGAGTCTCCCAAAGAGACTTGGCGGTTTCACAATGTGAATAAGCTTCAAGAATGGATGGGTCCAATGAATTTTGGAGGAATCCAAGGACAGATTGATCTTCTTGGAACCACCTAGCTTCATCTTTTCTTGTTGCCTCATCCTTCTTCTCTTTTGGATTGTCTATAGATGGACTTTAGGCTGAGAAGGCCAAGAGGCCTTGTCGTAGCTCTCTCAGTTTCAAATGTTGTCACAATATTGAGAATTGAGCTAGATTAAGGTGGGCGTTGGATTTATGTCATTTTGAACTCTAATTCAAATATTAAAGACATTTTAGTCCAGACATTTCAAGTTGATTAGCTATTTAAAATGATCATTCTAAACTGATCATTGGTGCTCATTGAGCAAAGGTTTACAAATGAAGCATATTCCATTGCATTACGCTGTTTGTGAGAGATTGGATTACTTGGAGCCTTTTTCGTAGCTATTTTGGTCTTAAATATACTCACAATATAGAAACTTTATCTAGCTTAACGCATGCATTGGATTCTTGTCATTCTGAACTGTAAATCAAAACTTACAGACAATTTAGTGCGGACATGTATAGTTTATCAGCCCGTTAAAATGATCATTCTAAACTAATCATTGGTACTCCTTGAGTAAAGTCTTATGAATGAAGCTTAATGCATGGCATCACGCAGTTTGGGATATTTTGGATAACTTGGAGGCTTTGTCGTAGCTCTTTTAGTCTCAAATGTTGTCACATTATTGAAAATTGAGCTAGATTGAGGTGGGTTTTGGATTCATGTCATTTTGAGCTCTAATTCAAATATGAAAGACGATTTAGTCTGGACAAGTCAGGTTGATCAGCTAGTTAAAATGATCATTCTAAACTGATTATTGGTGCTCATTGAGCAAAGGTTTACAAATGAAGCATAACGCATGGCATCACACAGTTTGTGATAGATTGGATTACTTGGAGGCTTTGTCGTAGGTATATCGGTCTTAAATTATGTCACAATATAGAATATTGAACTAGTTTGAAGTGGGCGTTGGATTCGTGTCGTTCTGAACTCTAAGTCAAAAGTTATTGACGATTTAATGCGGACATGTCCAGTTGATCGGCCAGTTAAAATGATAATTCTAAACTGATCATTGGTGCTCCTTGAGTAAAGACATATAAATGAAGCATAATGCATGACAACACGCAGTTTGGGATACATTGGATTACTTGGAGGTTTTGTCATAGCTCTCTCACTCTCAAATGTTGTCACAATATTGAAAATTGATCTAGAATAAGGTGGGCGTTGGATTCATGTCATTTTGAGCTGTAATTCAATTATTAAAGGCGATTTAGTCCGGAAATCTCCAGTTGGTCAGGTAGTTAAAATGATCATTTTAAACTGATCATTGGTGCTCATTGAGAATATTTTTATTAATGAAGCATAATGCATTGCATCATGCAGTTTGTGATAGATTGGATTATATGGAGGCTTTGTCGTAGCTATTTCAGTCTTAAATTTAGTCGCAATATAGAAAATTGATCTAGCTTAACGTGGGCATTTGATTCGTGTCGCTCTGAACTCTAAATCAAAAGTTACGGACAATTTAGTGCGGACATCTCAAGTTGATCGGCGAGTTAAAATGATCATTCTAAACTGATCATTGGTGATCCTTGAGTAAAGGATTGTAAATGAAGCAAAATGCATGGCATCACGCAGTTTGGAATAGATTGGATTACTTGGAGGCTTTGGCGTAGCTTTTTCAGTCTCAAATGTTGTCACAATATTAAAAATTTAGCTGGATTAATGTGGGAATTGGATTCATGTCATTTCGAGCTCTGAATAAAATGTGAAAGAGGATTTAGTACGGACATGTTAAGTTGAACACATAGTTAAAATATTCATTCCAAACAGATCATTGGTGCTCATTGAGCAAAGGTTTACAAATGAAGCATACTGCATGTTAAGTTGTCATTGAGCAAAGGTTTACAAATGAAGCTTTGACGTAGCTCTTTCAAACTCAAATGTTGTCACAATATTGAAAATTGAGCTAGATTAACGTGGGCATTAGATTCATGTCATTTTTTGGTATAACTCAAATGTTAAAGATGATTTAGTCCGGACATGTCAAGTTGATCAGCTAGTTAAAATGATCATTCTAAACTTATCATTGGGGCTCATTGAGAAAAGGTTTACAAATGAAGCATAATGCATGGCATCCAGTAGTTTGGGATAGATTGGATTACTTGGATGCTTTGTCGTAGCTATTTTGGTCTTAAATTTACTCAAAATATAGAAAATTGAGCTAGGTTAACGTGGGCAATAGATTCGTGTCATTCTGAACTCTAAATCAAAAGTTCAGACGATTTAGTTCGGACATGTCAAGTTGATCTGCTAGTTAAAATTATCATTGGTGCTCCTTGAGTAAAGGCTTATAAATGAAGCATAATGCAAGGCATCATGAAGTTTGGGATACATTGGATTACTTGGAGATTTTGTCGTAGCGTTTTGAGACCATTCATAAATGATGTCACAATATTGAAAATTGAGCTAGATTAAGGTGGGCATTCGATTCATGTCATTTTTAGCTCGAAATCAAATTTTAAAGACGATTTAGTCCAGCCATGTCAAGTTGATCAGCTAGTTAATAAAATGATCATTCTAAACTGATTATTGGTGGTCATTGAGCAAAGGTTTACAAATGAAGCATAATGCATGTCATGATGCAGTCTATGATAGATTGAATTACTTGGAGGCTTCGTTGCAGCTATTTCATCTTAAATTTTGTAATAATATAGAATACTGAGCTAGCTTGAAGTGGACATTGAATTCATATCATTCTGAACTCTAAATTAAAAGTTACGGACAATTTAGTGCGGACATGTAATGTTGATCAGCCAGTTAAAATGATCATTCTAAACTGATCATTAGTGCTCCTTGAGTAAAAGCTTATAAATGAAGTACACAACATGGCATCACACAGTTTGGAATACATTTATTACTTGTAGGCTTTGTCGTAGCTTTTTGAGACTATTCTGGGATGTTTTCACAATATTGAAAATTGAGCTAGATTAAGGTGGGTGTTGGATTCATGTTATTTTGAGCTCTAAACTGATCATAAGTGCTCCTTGAGTAAAGGCTTATAAATGAATCATAATACATAGCATCACTTAGTTTGGGAAATATTGGATTACTTGGAGGAATTGTTGTAGCTGTTTCAGTCTCAAATGTTGTCACAATATTGAAAATTCAGCTAGATTAACGGGGGCGTTGGATTCATATCATTTTTAGGACTAACTCAAATGTTAAATACGATTTAGTCTGGACATGTCATGTAGATCAGCTAGTTAAAATGATCACTGTAAACTAATCATTGGTTCTCAATGAGAAAAGGTTTACAAATGAATCATAATGCATGGCATCCAGCAGTTCGGGATACATTGGATTACTTGGAGGCTTTGTTGTAGCTAATTCGGCCTTAAATTTAATCACAATATAGAAAATTGAGCTAGCTTAACGTGGGATTTGAATTTGTGTCATTCTGAACTCTAAATGAAAAGTTTAAGACGATTTAGTGCGGACATGTCCAGTTGATCGGCCCATTACAATTATATTTCTAATCTGATCATGGGTGCTCGTTTAGTACATTAGATTATGTAGAGGTTTTTTCGTAGCTTCTTGAGACTATTCTGAAAGGATGTCACAATATTGAAAATTGAGCTAGACTAAGGTGGGCGTTGGATTCATGTCATTCTGAGCTCTAACTAAAATTTATTCCGGACATATCAAATTGATCAACTTGTTAAAATGATCATTCTAAACTGACCATTGGTGCTCATTGAGTAAAAGTTTACAAATTCAGCATTATGCACGACATCCAGCAGTTTTGGATACATTGGATTACTTGGAGGGTTTTTCATAGCTATTTCGGGCTTAAATTTAACTACAATATAGAAAATTGAGCTAGGTTAATGTGGGCGTTGGATTCTAGTCATTCTGAACTCTAAATCAAAAGTTTCAAATGATTTTGTGCGGACATGTCAAGTTGATTGGCCAGTTAAAATGATAATTCTAAACTGATCATTGGTGCTCCTTGACTAAAGGCTTATAAATTAAGCATAATGCATGGCATCACGTAGTCTGTGATAGATTTGATTACTTCGAGGCTTTATCGTAGATATAAATTTTGTTACAATAAAGAATACTGAGCTAGTTTAAAGTGGGTGTTGGATTCGTGTAATTCTGAATTCTAAATCAAAAGTTACGGATAATTTAGTGCGGACATGTCAAGTTGATTGACCAGTTAAAATGAACATTCGAAACTGATCACTAGCTTGTTGATTTATCACACCCATGATCAAAGGCCTCCTAATCCAAGAGCAACACACTCTTTTTCCCTTATTAAGGTTTTGTCCCAAGTGGTTTTCCTTAATAAGGTTTTTAATGAGGTGGTGCCTTGGGTTCCCAAGCTTAAGACTTTAGGGTGATTCCAAAGTCTTTAGCTTGAGGGGGAGTATTGACATAGGAAAATCAAATAAGACCTATCTTGACCTACAAGGCAAGTGTGAGCACGAAAATTCAGTTTGAATAACAAGGGAAATGAAAAAGGATGGGTTATTATTAACCACATGGTTGAAATGGTTAAATAGCTACCTTGGAAGAAGAATCAAGGTGAAAGGACATGCCCATGCTGCACACAGTCTTGGCAACCACACCAAACAGTCATGCCCATGCTGCACACAGTCTTGGCAACCACACCAAACAGAAACAGTCATGCCCATGCTGCACACAGTCTTGGCAACCACACCAAACAGTCATGCCCATGCTGTCTCCTCTCTTCTCATTGGTTGTTGACAGGCTGCTCCTCTATTCAAACTCATCCACAAGTTTGAATTCGTTTTCTTTTGTGTTCACATTGTAAATCCTCTATAAAAGGGTTGTAAAGACTCAATGTATGATATACTCTTAGGAGATTCTTCTCCATAAGTCTAAGTCATTTCTCATTTTCTCATACTTCTCTTTGAGTTTTCAGATTCAATTCTTCACATTTCTCCTCTATAATCTCAATATTCTTACAGACTGGTCAGTTCAAATGATCATTCTAAGGTGATCATTGGTGCTAATTGATTAAAACTTCATAACTGAAGCATAATGCATGGCATCACGCAGTTTGGGATATATTAGATTACTTGGAGGCTTTGTCGTTTCTATTTCATTTTTAAATTTTGTCACAATATAGAAAATTGAGCTAGCTTAACACGGGCGTTGGATTCGTGTCATTCTGAGCTCTAAATCTAAACTGACGGATGATTTATTGTTGACATGTCAAGTTGATCGGCTACCTAAAATGATCATTATAAACGGATCGATGGTTCTTATTGTGTAAAGGTTAATAAATTAATTATAATGCATGGCTTCACGCACTTTGGGATAGATTGGATTACTTGGAAGCTTTGTCGTATATATTTGAGTCTGAAATTTTTTCATAGTATATAGAATTGAGCTAGCATAACTGGGCATTGGATTCATGTCATTCTGAGTTTTAAATCAAAAGTTACGGACGACTTAGTGTGTACATATCAAGTTGATTGGCCAGTTCAAATGATAATTCTATGCTGATCAATGGTGTTCATTAAGTAAAGGCTTATAAGTGAAGCATAATGCATGGTATCACGCAGATTGGATTACTTGGAGGCTTTGTCGTATCTATTTGAGTCTGAAATTTTGTCAAAATATAGAAAATTGAGCTAGCATAATGTGGGCGTTGGATTCGTGTCATTTTGAGTTCTAAATCAAAAGTTATGGACGATTTAATGCGGACATGTCATGCTGATCAGCCAGTTAAAATGATCGTTCTAAACTAATCATTGGTGCTCATTGATTAAAACCTCATAAGTAAAATATAATGCATGGCATCACGAAGTTTGGGATATATTGGATTACTTGAAGGCTTTGTTGTATCTATCTCATTCCTAATTTTTGTCACAATATTGAAAATTGAGCTAGGTTACCATAGGCGTGGGGTTCGTGTCATTCTGAGCCTTAAATCAAAAGTGACGGACGATTTAGTCTTACATGTCAAGTTGATCGGCTAGCTAAAATGATCATTCAAAACAGATCAATGGTTCTCATTGCGTAAAGGCTAATAAATGAATTATAATGCATGGCATCACGCTGTTTGGGATAGCTTAGATTACTTGGAGGCTTTGTCGTACCTATTTTAATCCTAAAATTTGTCAAAATATAGAAAATTTAGATATCTTAACATGGGCGTTGGATTTGTTTTATTATAAGATCTAAATCTAAATTGTGGGACGCATTAGTGTTGACATGTCAAGTTGATCGGCCAGCTAAATTGATCATTCTAAACGGATAACTGGTTCGCATTGAGTAAAGGCTAATAAATGTATTATAATGCATGGCGTCACATAGTTTGGGATCGATTTGATTACATGGAAGCTTTGTCGTATCTATTTGAGTCTAAACTTTTGTCATAGTATAGAATATTGAGCTAGGTTAACGTACGCGTTCGATTGCTGTTATTCTGAGCTTTAAATCAAAAGTTATGTACGATTTCGTGCAGAGATGTCAAGTTTATCGGCCAGTTAAAATGATCATTCTAAACTGATCATTGGTGCTCATTGATTAAAACCTCATAAGTGAAGCATAATGCATGACATCACGCAGTTTGGGATTGATTGTATTACTTGGAGGCTTTGTTCTATCTATTTCATTCCTAATTTTTGTAACAATATAGAAAATTAAGGTAGGTTAACATAGGCATTGGATTCATGTCATTCTAAGCTCTAAATCTAAAGTGACGGAGGATTTAGTGTTTACATGTCAAATTGATCCGCTAGCTAAAATGATCATTCTAAACGGATCAATGGTTCTCATTGAGCAAACGCTAATAAATGAATTATAACGCATGGTATCACGCAGTTTGGGATAGATTGGAATACTTGGAGGCGTTGTCGTATCTATTTTATTCGTAAATTTTTCCACAACATAGAAAATTGAGATATCTTAGCATGGCCGTTGGATTCGTGTCATTTTGAGCTCTAAATCTAAATTGACATACGCTTTAGTGTTGACATGTCAAGTTGATCGGCTAGCCAAAATGATCATTCTAAACGGATAGATGGTTCTCATTGAGTAAAGGCTAATAAATGAATTATAATGCATGGCATCACGCTGTTTGGGATAGCTTAGATTACTTGGAGGCTTTGTCGTACCTATTTTAATCCTAAAATTTGTCAAAATATAGAAAATTTAGATATCTTAACATGGGCGTTGGATTTGTTTTATTATAAGATCTAAATCTAAATTGTGGGACGCATTAGTGTTGACATGTCAAGTTGATCGGCCAGCTAAATTGATCATTCTAAACGGATAACTGGTTCGCATTGAGTAAAGGCTAATAAATGTATTATAATGCATGGCGTCACATAGTTTGGGATCGATTTGATTACATGGAAGCTTTGTCGTATCTATTTGAGTCTAAACTTTTGTCATAGTATAGAATATTGAGCTAGGTTAACGTACGCGTTCGATTGCTGTTATTCTGAGCTTTAAATCAAAAGTTATGTACGATTTCGTGCAGAGATGTCAAGTTTATCGGCCAGTTAAAATGATCATTCTAAACTGATCATTGGTGCTCATTGATTAAAACCTCATAAGTGAAGCATAATGCATGACATCACGCAGTTTGGGATTGATTGTATTACTTGGAGGCTTTGTTCTATCTATTTCATTCCTAATTTTTGTAACAATATAGAAAATTAAGGTAGCTTAACATAGGCATTGGATTCATGTCATTCTAAGCTCTAAATCTAAAGTGACGGAGGATTTAGTGTTTACATGTCAAATTGATCCGCTAGCTAAAATGATCATTCTAAACGGATCAATGGTTCTCATTGAGCAAACGCTAATAAATGAATTATAACGCATGGTATCACGCAGTTTGGGATAGATTGGAATACTTGGAGGCGTTGTCGTATCTATTTTATTCGTAAATTTTTCCACAACATAGAAAATTGAGATATCTTAGCATGGCCGTTGGATTCGTGTCATTTTGAGCTCTAAATCTAAATTGACATACGCTTTAGTGTTGACATGTCAAGTTGATCGGCTAGCCAAAATGATCATTCTAAACGGATAGATGGTTCTCATTGAGTAAAGGCTAATAAATGAATTATAATGCATGGCATCACGCAGTTTAGGAGATATTAGATTACTTGGAGGCTTTGTCGTATCTATTTCATTCCTAAATTTTGTCACAATATACAAATTGAGCTAGCTTGACATGGACGTTGGATTCGTGTCATTCTGAGCTCTAAATCTTAAATTGACGAATGATTTAGTGTTGACATGTCAAGTTGATCGGCTAGCTAAAATGATCATCCTAAACGAATCGAAGGTTCTTATTGATTAAAGGCTAATAAACGAATTATAATGCATGACATCATGCACATTGGGATAGATTGGATTACTTGGAAGATTTGACATATCTATTTGAGTCTGAAAGTTTTTCATAGAAAATTTAGCTAGCATAACGTGGTCATTGGATTCATGTCATTCTGAGCTCTAAATCAAAAGTTACAGATGATTTAGTGCAGACATGTCAAGTTGATTAGACAGTTCAAATGCCCATTCTAAGCTGATCATTTGTGCTCATTGAGTAAAGGCTTATAAGTGAAGCATAATGCATGGCATCACGTAGTTTGAGATAAATTGGATTACTTTGAGCCTTTGTCGTATCCATTTGAGTGTGAAATTTTGTCACAATATAGAAAATTGAGATAGCATAACGTGGGCGTTGGATTCATATCATTCTGATTTCTAAATCAAAAGTTATGGACGATTTTTAATGTGGACATGTCAAGCAGATCGGCCGGTTAAAATGATCATTGTAAACTGATCATTGGTGCTCATTGATTAAAACCTCATTAGTGAAGCATAATGCATGGCATCACACAGTTTGGAATATATTGGATTACTTGGAGGCTTTGTTGTATCTATTTCATTCCTAATTTCTGTCACAATATAGAAAATTGAGCTAGCTTAACTTGGGAGTTGGATTCGTGCCATTCTGAGCCATAAATCTAAAGTGATGGAAAATTTAGTGTAGATATGTCAAGTTGATTGGCTAGCTAAAATGATCATTCTAAACGGATATGTGGTTCTCATCTAGTAAAGGCTAATAAAAGAATTACAATGCATGGCATTAAGCAGTTTGGGATAGATTGGATTAATTGGAGGCTTTGCTGTATCTATTTCATTCTAAATTTTGTCACAATATAAAAAATTAAGATATCTTAAGATGGGCATTGGATTCGTGTCATTCGGCGCTCTAAATCTAAATTGACGGACGCTTTAGTGCTGACATGTCAATTTGATCGACTAGATAAAATGATCGTTTTAAACAGATCGACGGTTCTCATTTAGTAAAGGCTAATAAATGAATTATGATGCATGTCATCACGCAGTTTGGGATAGATTGGATTAATTAGAAGCTTTGTTGTATTTATTTGAGTCTGAAATTTTGTCATTGTATAAAAAATTGAGATAACATAACGTGGGCGTTGGATTCATGTCATTCTCAGCTCTAAATCAAAACTTACGGACGATTTAGTGCGGACATGTCAATTTGTTTGGTCAGTTCAAATGATCATTCTAAGCTGATCATTGGTGCTCAAAGAGTATAGGCTTATAAGTGAAGCATAATGCATGGCATCAAACAGTTTGGGATAGATTGGATTATATGGAGGCTTTGTCGTATCTATTTGATTCTGAAATTTTGTCACAGTATAGAAAATTGAGCTAGCGTAACGTGGGCGTTGGATTCATGTGTCTGAGCTCTAAATCAAAAGTAATGGACGATTTAGTGCATATATGTCAAGTTGATTGGCTTGTTAAATGATCATTCTAAACTGATCATTGGTGCTCATTTATTAAAACCTCATAAATGAAGCATAATGCATGGCATCACGCAGTTTGGGATAGATTGGATTACTTGGAGGCTTTGTCGTATCTATTTCATTCCTAAATATTGTCACAATATAGAAAATTGATCTAGCTTAACATGGGCGTTGGATTCGTGTCATTCTGAGCTCTAAATCTAAATTGACGGACAATTTAGTGTTTACATGTCATGTTTATCGGCTAGCTAAAATGATCATTCTAAACGGATCGATGGTTCATATTGAGTAAAGGCTAATAAAAGAATTATAATGCATGGCATCACGCACTTTGGGATAGATTGGATAACTTGGAAGCTTTGTTGTATCTATTTTTGTCTGAAATTTTGTCATAGTATAGAAAATTGAGCTAGCATAACGTAAGCATTGGATTCATGTCATTCTGAGCTCCAAATCAAAAGTTACGGACGATTTACTGCTGACACATCACGTTGATCGGCTACCTAAAATGATCATTCTAAGCTGATCACTGGTGCTCATTGAGTAAAGGCTTATAAGTGAAGCATAATGCATGGCATCACACAGTTTGGGATAGATTGGATTACTTGGAGGCCTTTTCGTATCTATTTGAATCTGAAATTTTGTCACAATATAGAAAATTGAGCTAGCATAACATGGGCATTGGATTCATGTCATTCTGAGTTCTAAATCAAAAATTNCTAAGCTGATCATTGGTGCTCATTGAGTAAAGGCTTATAAGTGAAGCATAATGCATGGCATCACACAATTTGGGATAGATTTGATTACTTGGAGGCTTTTTCGAATCTATTTAAGTCTCAAAATTTGTCATTGTATAGAAAATTGAGCTAGCATTACGTGGGCATTGGATTCATGTCATTCTGAGCTCTAAATCAAAAGTTAAGGATGATTTAGTGCGGACATGTCAAGTTGATTGGCCAGTTCAACTGATCATTTTAAGCTGATCATTGATGCTCATTGAGTAAAGGCTTATAAGTGAAGCGTAATGCATGGCATCACACAATTTGGGATAGATTTGATTACTTGGAGGCTTTGTCGAATCTATTTAAGTCTGAAAATTTGTCATTGTATAGAAAATTGAGCTAGCATTACGTGGGCATTGGATTCATGTCATTCTGAGCTCTAAATCAAAAGTTAAGGATGATTTAGTGCGGACATGTCAAGTTGATTGGCCAGTTCAACTGATCATTTTAAGCTAATCATTGCTGCTCATTTAGTAAAGGCTTATAAGTGAAGAATAATGCATGACATCACGTAGTTTGGGATAAATTGGATTACTTGGAGGGTTTGTCGTATCTATTTGAGTTTGAATTTTTTCATAATATAGAAAATTGAGCAAGCATAACGTGGGTGTTGGAATCATGTCATTCTGATCTCTAAATCAAAAGTTACGGACGATTTAGTGCGGAAATGTCAAGCTGATTGGTCAGTTCAAATGATCATTCTAAGTTGATCATTGATGCTCATTGAGTAAAGGCTTATAAGTTAAGCATAATGCATGGCATCACACAATTTGGGATAGATTTGATTACTTAGAGGCTTTTTCGTATCTATTTTGAGTATGAAATTTTGTCATTGTATAGAAAATTGAGCTAGCATTATATGGGCATTGTATTCATGTCATTCTGAGCTCTAAATCAAAAGTTATGGATGATTTAGTGCGGATATGTCAAGTTGATTGGTCAGTTCATATGATCATTCTAAGCTGATCATTGGCGCTCATTGAGTAAAGGCTTATAAGTGATGCATAATGCATGGCATCACGCAGTTCGGGATAAATTGGATTAGTTGGAGGATTTGTAGTATCCATTTGAGTCTGAAAATTTGTCATTTTAAAGAAAATTGAGTAAGCATTACGTGGTCATTGGATTCATGTCATTCTGAGTTCTTAATCAAAAGTTACGGACGATTTCGTGCGCACATGTCAAGTTGATTGGCCAGTTCTACTGATCATTTTAAACTGATCATTGGTGCTCATTGAGTAAAGGCTTATAAGTGAAGCATAATACGGGGCATAACACAATTTGGGATAAATTGGATTACTTGAAGGCTTTTTTCGTATCTATTTGAGTTTGAAAATTTGTGATTGTATAGAAAATTGAGTTAGCATAACGTGGGCATTGGATTCATCTCATTCTGAGCTCTAAATTAAAAGTTACAGACGATTTAGTGCGGACATGTCAAGTTGATTGGGCAGTTCAAGTGATCATTCTAAATTGATCATTGATGCTCATTGAATAAAGGCTTATAAGTGAAGCAAAATGCATGACATCAAGCAGTTTGGGATAGATTGGATTACATGGATGCTTTGTCGTTTCAATTTGAGTCTGAAATTTTGTAATAGTATAGAAAAGTGAGCTAGCATAACGTGGGCGTTGGATTCATGTCATTCTGAGCTCTAAATCAAAAGTTATGGATGAATTAGTGCGGACATGTCAAGTTGATTGGTTAGTTCAAATGATCATTCTAAGCTGATCATTGGTGCTCATTGAGTAAAGGCTTATAAGTGAAGTATAATGCATGGCATGACGCAGTTTGAGATAGATTGGATTACTTGGAGGCTTTGTAGTTTCCATTTGAGTCTGAAAATTTGTCATTGTAAAGAAAATTGAGTTAGCATTACATGGTCATTGGATTCATGTCATTCTAAGTTCTTAATCAAAAGTTACAACCGATAAAGTGGGCAAATGTCAAGTTGATTGGTCAGTTCTACTGATCCATTGTAAACTGATTATTGATGCTCATTGAGTAAAGGCGTATAAGTGAAGCATAATGCGGGGCATCACATAATTCGGGATAGATTGGATTACTTGGAGGCTTTGTCGTATCTATTTGAGTATGAAAATTTGTCACTGTATAGAAAATTGAGCAAGCCTTACGTGGGCATTGGTTTCATATCATTCTGAGCTCTAAATCAAAAGTTACGGATGATTAATGCAGATATGTCAAGTTGATTGGTCAGTTCAAATGATCATTCTAAGCTGATCATTGGTGCTCATTGAGTAAAGGCTTATAAGTGAAGCATAATGCATGGCATCACACAATTTGGGATAGATTTGATTACTTGGAGGCTTTGTCGAATCTATTTAAGTCTGAAAATTTGTCATTGTTTAGAAAATTGAGCTAGCATTACGTGGGCATTGGATTCATGTCATTCTGAGCTCTAAATCAAAAGTTAAGGATGATTTAGTGCGGACATGTCAAGTTGATTGGCCAGTTCAACTGATCATTTTAAGCTGATCATTGATGCTCATTGAGTAAAGGCTTATACGTGAAGCATAATACGGGGCATCACACAATTTGGGATAGATTGGATTGCTTTAAGGCTTTTTCGTATCTATTTGAGTTTGAAAATTTGTGATTGTATAGAAATCTGAGCTAGCATAACGTGGGCATTGGATTCATCTCATTCTGAGATATAAATCAAAATTTAGGGATGATTAATGCGGACATGTCAAGTTGATTCAGTTCAGATGATCATTTTAAGCTGATCATTGGTGCTAATTGAGAAAAGGCTTATAAGTGAACCATAGTGCATGGCATCATGAAGTTTGGGATAAATTGGATTACTTGGAGGCTTTATCGTATCTATTTGTGTCTGAAATTTTGTCATTATATAGAAAATTGAGCTAGCATTACGAGGGCATTGGAATCATGTCATTCTGAGCTCTAAATCAAAAATTACGGATGATTTACTGCGAACATATCAAATTGATTGGCCAGGTCAACTGATCATTTTAAGCTAATCATTGCTGCTCATTTAGTAAAGGCTTATAAGTGAAGCATAATGCATGACATCACGCAGTTGGGGATAGATTGGATTACATGGAGGTTTTGTCGTTTCAATTTGAGTCTGAAATTTTGTAATAGTATAGAAAATTGAGCTAGCATAACGTGGGCATCGGATTCATCTCATTCTGAGCTCTAAATTAAAAGTTACAGACGATTTAGTGCGGACATGTCAAGTTGATTGGGCAGTTCAAGTGATCATTTTAAGCTAATCATTGCTGCTCATTGAGTAAAGGCTTATACGTGAAGCATAATACGGGGCATCACACAATTTGGGATAGATTGGATTGCTTTAAGGCTTTTTCGTATCTATTTGAGTTTGAAAATTTGTGATTGTAGAGAAAATTGAGTTAGCATAACGTGGGCATTGGATTCATCTCATTCTGAGCTCTAAATTAAAAGTTACAGACGATTTAGTGCGGACATGTCAAGTTGATTGGGCAGTTCAAGTGATCATTCTAAATTGATCATTGATGCTCATTGAATAAAGGCTTATAAGTGAAGCAAAATGCATGACATCAAGCAGTTTGGGATAGATTGGATTACATGGATGCTTTGTCGTTTCAATTTGAGTCTGAAATTTTGTAATAGTATAGAAAAGTGAGCTAGCATAACGTGGGCGTTGGATTCATGTCATTCTGAGCTCTAAATCAAAAGTTATGGATGAATTAGTGCGGACATGTCAAGTTGATTGGTTAGTTCAAATGATCATTCTAAGCTGATCATTGGTGCTCATTGAGTAAAGGCTATAAGTGAAGTATAATGCATGGCATGACGCAGTTTGAGATAGATTGGATTACTTGGAGGCTTTGTAGTTTCCATTTGAGTCTGAAAATTTGTCATTGTAAAGAAAATTGAGTTAGCATTACATGGTCATTGGATTCATGTCATTCTAAGTTCTTAATCAAAAGTTACAACCGATAAAGTGGGCAAATGTCAAGTTGATTGGTCAGTTCTACTGATCCATTGTAAACTGATTATTGATGCTCATTGAGTAAAGGCGTATAAGTGAAGCATAATGCGGGGCATCACATAATTCGGGATAGATTGGATTACTTGGAGGCTTTGTCGTATCTATTTGAGTATGAAAATTTGTCACTGTATAGAAAATTGAGCAAGCCTTACGTGGGCATTGGTTTCATATCATTCTGAGCTCTAAATCAAAAGTTACGGATGATTAATGCAGATATGTCAAGTTGATTGGTCAGTTCAAATGATCATTCTAAGCTGATCATTGGTGCTCATTGAGTAAAGGCTTATAAGTGAAGCATAATGCATGGCATCACACAATTTGGGATAGATTTGATTACTTGGAGGCTTTGTCGAATCTATTTAAGTCTGAAAATTTGTCATTGTTTAGAAAATTGAGCTAGCATTACGTGGGCATTGGATTCATGTCATTCTGAGCTCTAAATCAAAAGTTAAGGATGATTTAGTGCGGACATGTCAAGTTGATTGGCCAGTTCAACTGATCATTTTAAGCTGATCATTGATGCTCATTGAGTAAAGGCTTATACGTGAAGCATAATACGGGGCATCACACAATTTGGGATAGATTGGATTGCTTTAAGGCTTTTTCGTATCTATTTGAGTTTGAAAATTTGTGATTGTATAGAAAATTGAGCTAGCATAACGTGGGCATTGGATTCATCTCATTCAGAGCTCTAAATTAAAAGTTACAGACGATTTAGTGCGGACATGTCAAGTTGATTGGGCAGTTCAAGTGATCATTCTAAATTGATCATTGCTGCTCATTGAATAAAGGCTTATAAGTGAAGCAAAATGCATGACATCACAAAATTTGGGATAGATTGGATTACATGGAGGCTTTGTCGTTTCAATTTGTGTCTGAAATTTTTTAATAGTATAGAAAATTGAGCTAGCATAACATGGGCGTTGGATTCATGTCATTCTGAAGTCTAAATCAAAAGCTACAGACGATTTAGTGCGGACAGGTCAAGTTGATTGGACAGTTCAAATGATCATTCTAAGCTGATCATTGGTGCTCATTGAGTAAAGGCTAATAAGTGAAGCATAATGCATGGCATCACGTAGTTTGGGATAGATTGGCTTACTTTGAGGCTTTGTCGAATATATTTAAGTTTGAAAATCTGTCATTGTATAGAAAATTGAGCTAGCATTACGTGGGCATTGGATTCATGTCATTCTGAGATATAAATCAAAATTTAGGGATGATTAATGCGGACATGTCAAGTTGATTCAGTTCAGATGATCATTTTAAGCTGATCATTGGTGCTAATTGAGAAAAGGCTTATAAGTGAACCATAGTGCATGGCATCATGAAGTTTGGGATAAATTGGATTACTTGGAGGTTTATCGTATCTATTTGTGTCTGAAATTTTGTCATTATATAGAAAATTGAGCTAGCATTATGAGGGCATTGGAATCATGTCATTCTGAGCTCTAAATCAAAAATTACGGATGATTTACTGCGAACATATCAAATTGATTGGCCAGGTCAACTGATCATTTTAAGCTAATCATTGCTGCTCATTTAGTAAAGGCTTATAAGTGAAGCATAATGCATGACATCACACAGTTGGGGATAGATTGGATTACATGGAGGTTTTGTCGTTTCAATTTGAGTCTGAAATTTTGTAATAGTATAGAAAATTAAGCTAGCATAACGTGGGCATTGGATTCATCTCATTCTGAGCTCTAAATTAAAAGTTACAAACGATTTAGTGCGGACATGTCAAGTTGATTGGGCAGTTCAAGTGATCATTCTAAATTGATCATTGATGCTCATTGAATAAAGGCTTATAAGTGAAGCAAAAATGCATGACATCAAGCAGTTTGGGATAGATTGGATTACATGGATGCTTTGTCGTTTCAATTTGAGTCTGAAATTTTGTAATAGTATAGAAAAGTGAGCTAGCATAACGTGGGCGTTGGATTCATGTCATTCTGAGCTCTAAATCAAAAGTTATGGATGAATTAGTGCGGACATGTCAAGTTGATTGGTTAGTTCAAATGATCATTCTAAGCTGATCATTGGTGCTCATTGAGTAAAGGCTTATAAGTGAAGTATAATGCATGGCATGACGCAGTTTGAGATAGATTGGATTACTTGGAGGCTTTGTAGTTTCCATTTGAGTCTGAAAATTTGTCATTGTAAAGAAAATTGAGTTAGCATTACATGGTCATTGGATTCATGTCATTCTAAGTTCTTAATCAAAAGTTACAACCGATAAAGTGGGCAAATGTCAAGTTGATTGGTCAGTTCTACTGATCCATTGTAAACTGATTATTGATGCTCATTGAGTAAAGGCGTATAAGTGAAGCATAATGCGGGGCATCACATAATTCGGGATAGATTGGATTACTTGGAGGCTTTGTCGTATCTATTTGAGTATGAAAATTTGTCACTGTATAGAAAATTGAGCAAGCCTTACGTGGGCATTGGTTTCATATCATTCTGAGCTCTAAATCAAAAGTTACGGATGATTAATGCAGATATGTCAAGTTGATTGGTCAGTTCAAATGATCATTCTAAGCTGATCATTGGTGCTCATTGAGTAAAGGCTTATAAGTGAAGCATAATGCATGGCATCACACAATTTGGGATAGATTTGATTACTTGGAGGCTTTGTCGAATCTATTTAAGTCTCAAAATTTGTCATTGTATAGAAAATTGAGCTAGCATTACGTGGGCATTGGATTCATGTCATTCTGAGCTCTAAATCAAAAGTTAAGGATGATTTAGTGCGGACATGTCAAGTTGATTGGCCAGTTCAACTGATCATTTTAAGCTGATCATTGATGCTCATTGAGTAAAGGCTTATAAGTGAAGCATAATGCATGGCATCACACAATTTGGGATAGATTTGATTACTTGGAGGCTTTGTCGAATCTATTTAAGTCTGAAAATTTGTCATTGTATAGAAAATTGAGCTAGCATTACGTGGGCATTGGATTCATGTCATTCTGAGCTCTAAATCAAAAGTTAAGGATGATTTAGTGCGGACATGTCAAGTTGATTGGCCAGTTCAACTGATCATTTTAAGCTAATCATTGCTGCTCATTTAGTAAAGGCTTATAAGTGAAGAATAATGCATGACATCACGTAGTTTGGGATAAATTGGATTACTTGGAGGGTTTGTCGTATCTATTTGAGTTTGAATTTTTTCATAATATAGAAAATTGAGCAAGCATAACGTGGGTGTTGGAATCATGTCATTCTGATCTCTAAATCAAAAGTTACGGACGATTTAGTGCGGAAATGTCAAGCTGATTGGTCAGTTCAAATGATCATTCTAAGTTGATCATTGGTGCTCATTGAGTAAAGGCTTATAAGTTAAGCATAATGCATGGCATCACACAATTTGGGATAGATTTGATTACTTAGAGGCTTTTTCGTATCTATTTTGAGTATGAAATTTTGTCATTGTATAGAAAATTGAGCTAGCATTATATGGGCATTGTATTCATGTCATTCTGAGCTCTAAATCAAAAGTTATGGATGATTTAGTGCGGATATGTCAAGTTGATTGGTCAGTTCATATGATCATTCTAAGCTAATCATTGGCGCTCATTGAGTAAAGGCTTATAAGTGATGCATAATGCATGGCATCACGCAGTTCGGGATAAATTGGATTAGTTGGAGGATTTGTAGTATCCATTTGAGTCTGAAAATTTGTCATTTTAAAGAAAATTGAGTAAGCATTACGTGGTCATTGGATTCATGTCATTCTGAGTTCTTAATCAAAAGTTACGGACGATTTCGTGCGCACATGTCAAGTTGATTGGCCAGTTCTACTGATCATTTTAAACTGATCATTGGTGCTCATTGAGTAAAGGCTTATAAGTGAAGCATAATACGGGGCATAACACAATTTGGGATAATTGGATTACTTGAAGGCTTTTTTCGTATCTATTTGAGTTTGAAAATTTGTGATTGTATAGAAAATTGAGTTAGCATAACGTGGGCATTGGATTCATCTCATTCTGAGCTCTAAATTAAAAGTTACAGACGATTTAGTGCGGACATGTCAAGTTGATTGGGCAGTTCAAGTGATCATTCTAAATTGATCATTGATGCTCATTGAATAAAGGCTTATAAGTGAAGCAAAAATGCATGACATCAAGCAGTTTGGGATAGATTGGATTACATGGATGCTTTGTCGTTTCAATTTGAGTCTGAAATTTTGTAATAGTATAGAAAAGTGAGCTAGCATAACGTGGGCGTTGGATTCATGTCATTCTGAGCTCTAAATCAAAAGTTATGGATGAATTAGTGCGGACATGTCAAGTTGATTGGTTAGTTCAAATGATCATTCTAAGCTGATCATTGGTGCTCATTGAGTAAAGGCTTATAAGTGAAGTATAATGCATGGCATGACGCAGTTTGAGATAGATTGGATTACTTGGAGGCTTTGTAGTTTCCATTTGAGTCTGAAAATTTGTCATTGTAAAGAAAATTGAGTTAGCATTACATGGTCATTGGATTCATGTCATTCTAAGTTCTTAATCAAAAGTTACAACCGATAAAGTGGGCAAATGTCAAGTTGATTGGTCAGTTCTACTGATCCATTGTAAACTGATTATTGATGCTCATTGAGTAAAGGCGTATAAGTGAAGCATAATGCGGGGCATCACATAATTCGGGATAGATTGGATTACTTGGAGGCTTTGTCGTATCTATTTGAGTATGAAAATTTGTCACTGTATAGAAAATTGAGCAAGCCTTACGTGGGCATTGGTTTCATATCATTCTGAGCTCTAAATCAAAAGTTACGGATGATTAATGCAGATATGTCAAGTTGATTGGTCAGTTCAAATGATCATTCTAAGCTGATCATTGGTGCTCATTGAGTAAAGGCTTATAATGTAAGAATATTGAGATTATAGAGGAGAAATGTGAAGAATTGAATCTGAAAACTCAAAGAGAAGTATGAGAAAATGAGAAATGACTTAGACTTATGGAGAAGAATCTCCTAAGAGTATATAATACATTGAGTCTTTACAGCCCTTTTATAGAGGATTTACAATGTGAACACAAAAGAAAACGAATTCAAACTTGTGGATGAGTTTGAATAGAGGAGGAGCCTGTCAACAACCAATGAGAAGAGAGGAGACAGCATGGGCATGACTGTTTGGTGTGGTTGCCAAGACTGTGTGCAGCATGGGCATGACTGTTTGGTGTGGTTGCCAAGACTGTGTGCAGCATGGGCATGACTTTTCACCTTGATTCTTCTCCCAAGGTAGCTATTTAACCATTTCAACCATGTGGTTAATAATAACCCATCCTTTTTCATTTCCCTTGTTATTCAAACTGAATTTTCGTGCTCACACTTGCCTTGTAGGTCAAGATAGGTCTTATTTGATTTTCCTATGTCAATACTCCCCCTCAAGCTAAAGACTTTGGAATCACCCTAAAGTCTTAAGCTTGGGAACCCAAGGCAACACCTCATTAAAAACCTTATTAAGGAAAACCACTTGGGACAAAACCTTAATAAGGGAAAAAGAGTGTGTTGCTCTTGGATTAGGAGACCTTTGATCATGGGTGTGATAAATCAACAAGCCCAAGTTTGCTAAAGATGTTCTTGCAAACTTTGAGACTTGCTGCCTTTGTGAAGATGTCAGCTAGTTGGTCTTCACTCCTTGTATAACATGGCAGAATGGTTCCATCTTGAACTTTCTCCCTAACCTTATGGCAGTCGATCTCTATGTGCTTGGTCCTCTCGTGAAACACTGAGTTTGAAGCTATGTGAATGGCTGCCTGATTATCACAATGGAAGGTAATTGGCCCTGGTTGTGCAATACCGAAATCTTTCAAGAGTGCTTTGAGCCAAGTTACTTCATTTGTCAGCTTCCTCATAGCCCTATATTCTGCTTCAGCACTAGAACATGATACCACCTTCTGCTTCTTAGTCTTCCAAGTGACTAAGTTCCCACCAACGAAGGTGCAATACCCAGTGGTTGATTTCCTATCCACCCTATCACCAGCCCAATCCGCATCACAATACCCGACAATCTCAGTGTTCCCATTCTTGCCCATCCATATACCTTGACCAGGAGATCCTTTGATGTATCTAAGGATCCTTTCTACCATGCTCCAATGATATACAGTAGGCTTTTGCATATGTTGACTTACTTGATTCACAGCAAAACACAAGTCTGGTCGTGTGAGGGTGAGGTAGATCAGCTTCCCAACTAGTCTCCTATACTGAGAAACATCCTTAAATAACTCATCAGCTTTCTCCCCCTTTCCGTTGACCTTGTAGCCATCTTCAAGAGGAGTTTTGGCCGGTTTAGC
Source organism: Pugionium dolabratum (assembly GCA_018901945.1). Classification (NCBI taxonomy): domain Eukaryota; kingdom Viridiplantae; phylum Streptophyta; class Magnoliopsida; order Brassicales; family Brassicaceae; genus Pugionium; species Pugionium dolabratum. The sequence goes on from JAEVFF010000047.1 coordinate 356,177, forward strand.
CCCAAGCTTTCCCGTGTCTGTCAACAGATCAAGAGCATACTTTCTTTGGGATAGAAAGAGCCCTTCTTGAGACCGACACACTTCAATACCCAAGAAGTACTTCAACTCTCCAAGATCCTTGATGTCAAATGATCTGTTTAAGAAGGCCTTTGTGGACTGAATTCCTTCCTTATCATCTCCTGTGATGATAAGGTCATCCACATAAACCAAGACCGCCACGATTCCTTTGGAGTTTTGACGAGTGAACAAAGTATGATCTGAATGGGATTTCCTAAACCCATTATCAGTAAGTGTGGAGCTTAATTTGTGATACCAGGCCCTTGGTGACTGCTTCAACCCATATATTGCCTTCCTAAGTCTTAGAACCTGTCCCTCTTTGCAAAATCTTCAAGGCCTGGTGGTGGAGTCATATACACTTCCTCTTCAAGTTCTCCTTGTAGGAATGCGTTCTTGACATCCATTTGCCATAAGTCCCAAGTCAGATTCGTAGCTAGTGAAAGAACAACCCTTACAGTGTGTAGCTTAGCCACCGGTGCAAATGTATCAGTATAGTCCTCTCCATATGTCTGAGTGAAACCTCTTGCAACTAGACGTGCCTTGTACCTTTCTATGTCCCCATTGCTCTTATACTTGATGGTGAACACCCACTTGGAACTCACAGCCTTCTTGCCTTTGGGAAGTTCTTGTATATCCCATGTATGATTCCTTTCCATAGCTCCCTTCTCATCTCTTACTGCATCTAACCATTCTTTCTTGCTCTCAGCTTCTTCATAAGTCCTTGGAATCTGACTTTGTTCAATCTTTCCAAGGAATGCTTGATGACTAGATGGCAAGAGGTCAAGGGAACAAACAGCTTGTATGGGATGAGCCACGGCCTGGTTGTTGTAGAATACCCTAGTGTTCCTAAGTCTAGTACTCCTCCTTAAATGCTGAACAGGTGGTGCAGCCTCCTCTACAACCGTTTCCTCTTCCATTTGGTGAATAGGTTCCTCTATACCCACTTCCAAGTCGTCTTGTTCTTGATTTTGGGCCATAGCTTCTTCTTGGATTGGAGTTGGTTCTTGAGTTACCACCCCTTGTTCATTCTCTTGGGTATCTTGTGAACTACTTAAGGTTCTTGTTTCTTCGTGTCTTGAATCCTTTGGCAGATCATTTCCCAAATGATTCAAGAGAAACCTCAAACTCGTAGCCAAATCAGAAGGTGACCTTGAGAGATCCTTCAATCCTTCCCAATCTTTCTGATCATAATAGCTTTGTTCTTCTATGAACTTGACATCTCTAGACACATATGTCCTGTTGTTGCTCGGATCATAGCACTTATAACCCTTTTGTGTTGTCGAATATCCAAGGAACATACACTTGATGCTCTTTGCCTCCAACTTGTTTCTTAGATCACCTGGAACATACACAAAGCACACACACCCAAATACACGTAAATGATCAATGGAAGGTTTAGTTTTATTGAGTACCTCAAATGGGGATATATCTTGCAAGACTTTGGTTGGAATCCGATTGATGAGGTAGCAAGCAACCAAGACTGCATCTCCCCAAAAACTTTTAGGAACATTGGTATGAAACATCATGGATCTTGCTACTTCCATTAAGTGTCGGTTCTTCCTTTCAGCAACTCCATTTTGTTGTGGTGTGTGTGGACAGCTAGTTTGATGTAGTATTCCATGTTTGTTTAGATGAGCTTTGAATCTTTGACTTGTGTATTCCCCTCCATTATCTGATCTTAACACTTTGATCTTGGCATTGAATTGATTAGTAACATAATTATGAAAGTTTATAAATGCCTCATAAACCCTATCTTTAGATGGAAGTAATGTAACCCATGTATATTTCGATTTCTCATCTATAAAGGTCACAAAGTATTTATTCCTATCTCTAGACATGTAAGGTGAGGTCCAAACATCGGAATGTACTAAATCAAAGCAATGCTCATAAATTGTAGACGATTTAGGGAAAACAACACGACAATGTTTGCCAAGGATACAAGCCTCACAAACTGAGTGATCATAAGCGACATTAGGAATTATTAAGCTTAAAGCACGAGCATGAGGATGTCCTAATCTAGCATGCCATAAGACATCTTTATTAGCAAAAACACAGGATTTGAAAGCTAAGGAATCCAAATTGCTTGGAGGGTCTTCAAGAACATAGAGCTCATCTTGAGTTACACCACCTCCAAGTATCTTACCACTCTTAATATCCTGAAAGTAAACATTGTTAGGCCCAAATGTAACATTGCAATTGAGGTCTTTAGTAGCCTTTTTGACAGAAACTAGATTAGACTTAAATTTAGGTACAAAGAATGCATTAGTTTCTTTGTCAAATAGTCTTAATTTTCCGGTTCCTTCAATTGGAATACCCTTACCATCAGCTATAGTTACTTGTCCTAGACATGGTTCAATGTTCTTTAACAACCTAGCATTGCTAATCATATGGTGAGAAGCACCTGAATCCACTACCAACTTATGATCTGGTTTATCAAGCGATTTATGGGAGTAGAGTGTGATACCGGAGAGTTTTGAGGCATAGGCCTTGATGAGATCCTCCAAGTCACTCTTCTTAACATACTCCATGGATACATTCATAGCTAGCTCCCCTCCTTGGTTGGATGAACTTGCCGGTTCAGTCGCAACCATTTGAGAGATGTTAGCCTTTGAATCCTTGAACCGGTTTGGCTTGAGATGAGGATGAAGTATCCAGCACTTGTCCTTGATGTGGCCATTCCTCTTACAATGCTCACACATCACACTCTTCCTATCCTCTTGCTTAAACACGCTTTTGTTGGCCATGACTAGTTCTCCTTTACCACCAAACAAACCAATGTTGCCTTGCTCCCTTTGAATCCGTGAGCACACCTCTTCGAAATCAGGGAGTTTTGGCTCTCTCAGGATGGACTTAATCACATCCTTAAAGGCTGGATTTAGGTTGAGAAGGAGCCCAAATATCTTGTCTTGTTCCTTCCTTTCATTAAGCACCTTTGGATCCATAGAACTTGGTCTCAACATGTCAAGCTCGGACCATGTTGACTGGAACTTGCCCAGGAATTTTGTGAACTCCATATCCTCTTGGTGTAGATCATTGAGAGCCTTCTTAACCTCATACACACGGCTGAGGTTTGAAACATCCCCATACACCCTCTTGAGAGTGTCCCAAAGAGACTTGGCAGTTTCACAATGTGAATAAGCTTCAAGAATGGATGGGTCCAATGAATTTTGGAGGAATCCAAGGACTGATTGATCTTCTTGGAACCACCTAGCTTCTTCTTTTCTTGTTGCCTCATCCTTCTTCTCCTTTGGATCATCTATAGATGGAGTATTATCCTCCAAGATGTGATTCCAAAGTCCTTTGCCACAAATGGCTGTCTTGATGGTTCTTGACCATAATGTGTAGTTCAAGCCTTTGAGAACTACTGCTATCACCGTAGGTTTCAGGCTGGAACTAATTTGAACTGTATCCTCCATTGTTAGGCTTTGAAGAGCTCAAAGGAAGCAGCTTTTATGGTTGAATGAAACCGTGAGTTTTTAGTCTAAAGACTGAGAGATTTTTGACAGAATTTTAGATTAGAAACTGAGAGATTTGAGTAGAAAAGATAAGAGAATGATCTTATGCTCTGATACCATGAAAGAATATTGAGATTATAGAGGAGAAATGTGAAGAATTGAATCTGAAAACTCAAAGAGAAGTATGAGAAAATGAGAAATGACTTAGACTTATGGAGAAGAATCTCCTAAGAGTATATTATACATTGAGTCTTTACAGCCCTTTTATAGAGGATTTACAATGTGAACACAAAAGAAAACGAATTCAAACTTGTGGATGAGTTTGAATAGAGGAGGAGCCTGTCAACAACCAATGAGAAGAGAGGAGACAGCAGGCATGACTGTTTGGTGTGGTTACCAAGACTGTGTGCAGCAGGCATGACTGTTTGGTGTGGTTACCAAGACTGTGTGCAGCAGGCATGACTGTTTGGTGTGGTTCCAAGACTGTGTGCAGCATGGGCATGTCCTTTTCACCTTGATTCTTCTCCCAAGGTAGCTATTTAACCATTTCAACCATGTGGTTAATAATAACCCCTCCTTTTTCATTTCCCTTGTTATTCAAACTGAATTTTCGTGCTCACACTTGCCTTGTAGGTCAAGATAGGTCTTATTTGATTTTCCTATGTCAATAATTTCAGTCTTAAATTTTGTCACAATGTAGAAAATTGACCTAGCTTAGCGTTGGCGTTGGATTCGTATCAGTCTGAGCTCTAAATCAAAAGTTACAGACGATTTAGTGCGAACATGTCAGGTTGATCGGCCGGTTCAAATGATCATTTTAAACTGATCATTGGTGCTCATTGAGTAAAGGCTTATAAGTGAAGCATAATGCATGACATCATGCAGTTTGGGATAGATTGGATTACTTGGAGGGTTTCTCGTATCTATTTGAATTTGAAAATTTTTGACATTATAGAAATTGAGCTAGCATAACGTGGGCATTGGATTCATGTACTTCCGAGCTCTAAATCAAAAGTTATGGACAATTTTGGGCGGACATGTTCAGTTGATCGGCCAGTTAAAATGATAACTCTAAACTGATCATTGGTGATTAAAGCCTTAGAAGTGAAGCATAATACATGGCATCACACAATTTGGGATAGATTGGATTACTTTGAGGCTTTGTCGTATTTATTTAATTCCCAAATTTTGTCACAATATAGAAAATTGAGCTATCTTAACATGGGCGTTGGATTCGTGTCATTCTTAGCTCTAAATCTAAATTGGCGGCTGATTTAGTGTGGACATGTCAAGTTGATCGGCCAATTAAAATGATAATCATAAACCGATCATTGGTTCTCATTGAGTAAAGGCTTATAATTGAATTATAATGCATGGCATCACAGTTTGGGATTGCTGGTTTACTTGGAGGCTTTGTCGTAGCTATTTTAGTCTTAAATTTTGTCACAATGTAAAAAAATAGAGCTAGCTTAACGTGGGCGTTGGAATTGTTTCAATCTGAGCTCTAAATCAAATGGTACAGACGATTTAGTGCGGACAAGTCAAGTTGATCGGCTGGTTCAAATGATCATTCTAAAATGATCATTGGTGCTCATTGAGTAAAGGCTCATAAGTGAATCATTATGCATGGCATCACGCATGTTTGTGATAGATTGGATTACTTGGAGGGTTTGTCATATCTATTTGAGTTTGAAATTCTTTGACAATATAGAAAATTGAGCTAGCATAACGTGGGCGTTGGACTCATGTCATTCTGAGCTCTAATTAAAAAGTTACGGACGATTTAGTGTGGACATGTCAAGTTGATCGGCCAGTTAAAATGATCATCAAACTGATCATTGGTGCTCATTGAGTAAAGGCTTATAAGTGAAGCATAATGTATGGCATCACGCTGTTTGGGATAGATTGGATTACTTGGATTGTTTGTGGTATCAATTTGAGTTTGTAATTCTTTGACTATATTGAAAATTGAGCTAGCAAAAGGTGGGCGTTGGATTCATGTCATTCGAAGCTCTAAATCAAAAGTTACGGACGATTTACAGAGCACATGTCAAGTTGATCATTCTAAACCAATCATTGGTTCTCATTGAGTAAAGGCTTATAACTGAATTATAATGCATTGCATCACACTGTTTTGGATCGTTTGGTTTACTCAGAGATTTTGCCGTGGCTATTTCAGTCTTAAGTTTTGTCATAATGTAGAAAATTGAGCTAGCTTAACGTGGGCGTTGGATTCGTGTCAATCAGAGCTCTAAAACAAAAGTTATAGACGATTTATATCAGACATGTCAAGTTGATCTGCCGGTTAAAATAATCATCTTAAAATGATCATTGGTGCGCATTGAGTAAAGGCTTATAAGTGAAGCAGAATGAATGACATCATGCAGTTTGGGATAGATTGGATTACTTGGAGGGTTTGTCGTATCTATTTGAGTTTGAAATTCTTTGACAATATAGAAAAAATTGAGCTAGCATAAAGTGTGCGTTGGATTCATGTTGGTCAAAGCTCTAAATCAAAAGTTACAGATGAATTAGTGGGGACATGTCAAGTTGATCGGCCAGTTAAAATGATCATTCTTAACTGATCATTTGTGCTTATTGAGTAAATGCTTATAGGTGAAGCATAATGCATGGCATCACACTGTTTGGGATAGATTGGATTACTTGGAGTGTTTGTCGTATCTGTTTAAGTTTGTAATTCTTTGAAAATGTAGAAAATTGAGCTAGCATAACATGGGCATTGGATTCATGTCATTCGGAGCTCTAAATCAAAAGTTACGGACGATTTAGTGCGGACATGTCAAGTTGATCGGCTAGTTAAAATGATAATTCTAAACTGATCATTGGAGTAGGGTTATGAATCTTTGGGCCCTGACTTCTCTTCCCACTAGAGCCCAAGTCTCTGAAGTCCCTTGCATTGTTGATAAGCCTTTGGACTCTTCTTTGCACTCTTGGCCCAATGTTCCTTGTCGATCATCTTCTAGGAGCTTGTTGACCCACAAGTTGAACTTGTGGAAGAGTGCCCTTGATCTGCTCCTTGTCATTGCTCCTGGTGGCACCACTGGTGTAGAGACTTTCTCTAGATGCATGTCGTGAAACTGGTAGCTTATCAGGTCCGAGTCTCTTTTTGTAGATGTTGAAACGGTGGTGCAATCGGCTGGATCGGCTGGACTGTGCGAGGTAATGGCCGAAATGTCATCGGAGCCAGCAAAGTCGATTCCGGAGCCGGCGGCGTCACCAATTGGGCTGGCGCTGTCATCCACATCGCCGCCAGTTGGGCCGGAGGTTTGGGCCTCTCCATCGAAAATGTTGGTTTGTCCGGTCCGGCTGGTCATAGGCCCGGCGATACCGCTTGGGCTGGCAGACGCGCCAAATGGCCTGGCTGTCTCGGGCAAGCTCCCTGGTCTCCTGGCCGGCCATATGATCTGATGTCCCCATCATCCCCTCTCCCTTCAGTAGGTTTTGACCTCAAAACTGGTTCATCAGCATGGAAAGGGGCTAAATCAGTTACGTTGAATGTGTTAGACACATTAAACTCACCTGGAAGCTCGCTCCGGTAGGCGTTGTTGTTGATCGTCTCCAGCACTCTGAATGGTCCATCTCCTCTTGGGGCCATCTTGGCCCTCCTTAGGTTAAGGAACCTCTCCTGCCGTAGGTGTAGCCACACCCNTTAATGCGGACATGTCAAGTTGATTCGCCAGTTCAAATGATCATTCTAAGATGATCATTGGTGCTCATTGAGTAAAGGCTTATAAGTGAAGCATAATGCATGGCATGACGCAGTTTGGGATAGATTGGATTACTTGGAGGCTTTGTCGTATCTATTTTGAGTATGAAATTTTGTCATTGTATAGAAAATTGAGCTAGCATTACATGGGCATTGTATTCATGTCATTCTGAGCTCTAAATCAGAAGTTATGGATGATTTAGTGCGGATATGTCAAGTTGATTAGTCAGTTCAAATGATCATTCTAAGCTGATCATTGGCGCTCATTGAGTAAAGGCTTATAAGTGATGCATAATGCATGTCATCACGCAGTTCGGGATAAATTGGATTACTTGGAGGATTTATAGTATCTATTTGAGTCTGAAATTTTGTCATTATATAGAAAATTGAGCTAGTATTACGTGGGCATTGGAATCATGTCATTCCGTACTCTAAATCAAAAATGACGGATGATTTACTACGAACATATCAAATTGATTCGCCAGTTCAACTGATCATTTTAAGCTAATCATTGCTGCTAATTTAGTAAAGGCTTATAAGTGAAGCATAATGCATGACATCACGCAGTTGGGGATAGATTGGATTACATGGAGGCTTTGTCGTTTCAATTTGAGTCTGAAGTTTTGTAATAGTATAGAAAATTGAGCTAGCATAACGTGGGCATTGGATTTATCTCATTCTGAGCTCTAAATTAAAAGTTACAGACGATTTAGTGCGGACATGTCAAGTTGATTTGGCAGTTCAAGTGATCATTCTAAATTGATCATTGCTGCTCGTTGAATAAAGGCTTATAAGTGAAGCAAAATGCATGACATCAAGCAGTTTTGGATAGATTGGATTACATGGAGGCTTTGTTGTTTCAATTTGAGTCTGAAATTTTGTAATAGTATAGAAAATTGAGCTAGCGAAACGTGGCCGTTGGATTCATGTCATTCTGAGCTCTAAATCAAAAGTTATGGATGAATTAGTGCGGACATGTCAAGTTGATTGGTCAGTTCAAATGATCATTCTAAGCTGATCATTGGTGCTCATTGAGTAAAGGCTAATAAGTGAAGCATAATGCATGGCATCACATAGTTTGGGATAGATTGGCTTACTTGGAGGGTTTGTCGAATATATTTAAGTCTGAAAATCTGTCATTGTATAGAAAATTGAGCTAGCATTACGTGGGCATTGGATTCATGTCATTCTGAGCTATAAATCAAAATTTAGGGATGATTAATGCAGACATGTCAAGTTGATTGGTCAGTTCAAATCATCATTCTAAGCTGATCATTGGTGCTAATTGAGAAAAGGCTTATAAGTGAACCATAGTGCATGGCATCACGAAGTTTGGGATAAATTGGATTACTTGGAGGCTTTGTCGTATCTATTTGAATCTGAAATTTTGTCAATATTTAGAAAATTGAGCTAGTATTACGTGGGCATTGGAATCATGTCATTTTGTGCTCTAAATCAAAAATTACGGATGATTTACTGCGAACATATCAAATTGATTGGCCAGTTCAACTGATCATTTTAAGCTAATCATTGCTGCTCATTTAGTAAAGGCTTATAAGTGAAGCATAATGCATGACATCACGCAGTTGGGGATAGGTAGGTTTACATGGAGGCTTTGTCGTTTCAATTTCAGTCTGAAATTTTGTAATAGTATAGAAAATTGAGCTAGCATAACGTGGGCATTGGATTCATCTCATTCTAAGCTCTAAATTAAAAGTTACAAACGATTTAGTGCGGACATGTCAAGTTGATTGGGCAGTTCAAGTGATCATTCTAAATTGATCATTGCTGCTCATTGAATAAAGGCTTATAAGTGAAGCAAAATGCATGACATCAAGCAGTTTGGGATAGATTGGATTACATGGAGGCTTTGTCGTTTCAATTTGAGTCTGAAATTTTGTAATAGTATAGAAAATTGAGCTAGCATAACGTGGGCGTTGGATTCATGTCATTCTGAGCTCTAAATCAAAACTTATGGATGAATTAGTACGGACATGTCAAGTTGATTGGTTAGTTCAAATGATCATTCTAAGCTGATCATTGGTGCTCATTGAGTAAAGGCTTATAAGTGATGGCATGGCATCACGCAGTTCGGGATAAATTGGATTACTTGGAGGATTTGTAGTATCCATTTGAGGCTGAAAATTTGTCATTGTAAAGAAAATTGAGTTAGCATTACGTGATCATTGGATTCATGTCATTCTGAGTTCTTAATCAAAAGTTACGAACAATTTAGTGTACACATGTCAAGTTGATTGGCCAGTTCTACTCATCATTTTAAACTGATCATTGGTGCTCATTGAGTAAAGCCTTATAAGTGAAGCATAATACGGGGCATCACACAATTGGGGATAGATTGGATTACTTGAAGGTTTTTTCGTATCTATTTGAGTTTGAAAATTTGTGATTGTATAGAAAATTGAGCTCGCATAACGTGGGCATTGGATTCATCTCATTCTGAGCTCTAAATTAAAAGTTACAGACGATTTAGTGCGGACATGTCAAGTTGATTGGGCAGTTCAAGTGATTATTCTAAATTGATCATTGCATCTCCTTGAATAAAGGCTTATAAGTGAAACAAAATGCATGACATCAAGCAGTTTGAGATAGATTGGATTACATGGAGGCTTTGTCGTTTCAATTTGAGTCTGAAATTTTGTAATAGTATAGAAAATTGAGCTAGCATAACGTGGGTGTTGGATTCATGTCATTTGAACTTTAAATCAAAAGTTACGGATGAATTAGGGCGGACATGTCAAGTTGATTGGTCAGTTCAAATGATCATTCTAAGCTGATCATTGGTGCTCATTGAGAAAAGGCTTATAAGTGAAGCATAATGCATGGCATCACACAATTTGGGATAGATTTGATTACTTAGAGGCTTTGTCGAATATATTTGAGTCTGAAAATCTGTCATTGTATAGAAAATTGAGCTAGCATTACGTGGGCATTGGATTCATGTCATTCTGAGCTATAAATCAAAATTTAGGGATGATTACTGCGTACATGTCAAGTTGATTGGTCTGTTCAAATGATCATTCTAAGCTGATCATTGGTGCTAATTGAGAAAAGGCTTATAAGTGAACCATAGTGCATGACATCACGAACTTTGGGATAAATTGGATTACTTGGAGGCTTTGTCGTATCTATTTGAGTCTGAAATTTTATCATGATATAGAAAATTTAGCTAGCATTACGTGGGCATTGGAATCATGTCATTCTGAGCTCAAAATCAAAAATTACGGATGATTTACTGCGAACATATCAAATTGATTGGCCAGTTCAACTGATCATTTTAAGCTAATCATTGCTGCTCATTTAGTAAAGGCTTATAAGTGAAGCATAATGCATGACATCACGCAGTTGGGGATAGATTGGATTACATGGAGGCTTTGTCATTTTAATTTGAGTCTGAAATTTTGTAATAGTATAGAAAATTGAGCTAGCATAACGTGGGCATTGGATTCATCTCATTCTAAGCTCTAAATTAAAAGTTACAGACGATTTAGTGCGGACATGTCAAGTTGATTGGGCAGTTCAAGTGATCATTCTAAATTGATCATTGCTGCTCATTGAATAAAGGCTTATAAGTGAAGCAAAATGCATGACATCAAGCAGTTTGGGATAGATTGGATTACATGGAGGCTTTGTCGTTTCAATTTGAGTCTGAAATTTTGTAATAGTATAGAAAATCGAGCTAGCATAACGTGGGCGTTGGATTCATGTCATTCTGAGCTCTAAATCAAAAGTTATGGATGAATTAGTGCGGACATGTCAAGTTGATTGGTTAGTTCAAATGATCATTCTAAGCTGATCATTGGTGCTCATTGAGTAAAGGCTTATAAGTGAAGCCTAATGCATGGCATGACGCAGTTTGGGATAGATTGGATTACTTGGAGGCTTTGCAGTATCCATTTGAGTCTGAAAATTTGTCATTGTAAAGAAAATTGAGTTAGCATTACGTGGTCACTGGATTCATGTCATTCTCAGTTCTTAATCAAAAGTTACGGACGATTTAGTGTGTATATGTCAAGTTGATTGGCCAGTTCTACTGATCATTTTCAACTGATCATTGGTGCTCATTGAGTAAAGGCTTATAAGTGAAGCATAATACGGGGCATCACACAATTGGGGATAGATTGGATTATTGACATAGGAAAATCAAATAAGACCTATCTTGACCTACAAGGCAAGTGTGAGCACGAAAATTCAGTTTGAATAGCAAGGGAAATGAAAAAGGATGGGTTATTATTAACCACATGGTTGAAATGGTTAAATAGCTACCTTGGGAGAAGAATCAAGGTGAAAAAGTCATGCCCATGCTGCACACAGTCTTGGCACCCACACCAAACAGTCATGCCCATGCTGCACACAGTCTTGGCAACCACACCAAACAGTCATGCCCATGCTGTCTCCTCTCTTCTCATTGGTTGTTGACAGGCTCCTCCTCTATTAAAACTCATCCACAAGTTTGAATTCGTTTTCTTTTGTGTTCACATTGTAAATCCTCTATAAAAGGGCTGTAAAGACTCAATGTATAATATACTCTTAGGAGATTCTTCTCCAAAAGTCTAAGTCATTTCTCATTTTCTCATACTTCTATTTGAGTTTTCAGATTCAATTCTTCACATTTCTCCTCTATAATCTCAATATTCTTGCATGGTATCAGAGCATAAGATCATTAGTTCAAATTAGTTCCAGCCTGAAACCTACGGTGATAGCAGTAGTTCTCAAAGGCTTGAACTACACATTATGGTCAAGAACCATCAAGACAGCCATTTGTGGCAAAGGACTTTGGAATCACATCTTGGAGGATAATACTCCATCTATAGATGATCCAAAGGAGAAGAAGGATGAGGCAACAAGAAAAGAAGAAGCTAGGTGGTTCCAAGAAGATCAATCAGTCCTTGGATTCCTCCAAAATTCATTGGACCCATCCATTCTTGAAGCTTATTCACATTGTGAAACTGGCAAGTCTCTTTGGGACACTCTCAAGAGGGTGTATGGGGATGTTTCAAACCTCAGCCGTGTGTATGAGGTTAAGAAGGCTCTCAATGATCTACACCAAGAGGATATGGAGTTCACAAAATTCCTGGGCAAGTTCCAGTCAACATGGTCCGAGCTTGACATGTTGAGACCAAGTTCTATGGATCCAAAGGTGCTTAATGAAAGGAAGGAACAAGACAAGATATTTGGGCTCCTTCTCAACCTAAATCCAGCCTTTAAGGATGTGATTAAGTCCATCCTGAGAGAGCCAAAACTCCCTGATTTCGAAGAGGTGTGCTCACGGATTCAAAGGGAGCAAGGCAACATTGGTTTGTTTGGTGGTAAAGGAGAACTAGTCATGGCCAACAAAAGCGTGTTTAAGCAAGAGGATAGGAAGAGTGTGATGTGTGAGCATTGTAAGAGGAATGGCCACATCAAGGACAAGTGCTGGATACTTCATCCTCATCTCAAGCCAAACCGGTTCAAGGATTCAAAGGCTAACATCTCTCAAATGGTTGCGACTGAACCGGCAAGTTCATCCAACCAAGGAGGGGAGCTAGCTATGAATGTATCCATGGAGTATGTTAAGAAGAGTGACTTGGAGGATCTCATCAAGGCCTATGCCTCAAAACTCTCCGGTATCACACTCTACTCCCATAAATCGCTTGATAAACCAGATCATAAGTTGGTAGTGGATTCAGGTGCTTCTCACCATATGATTAGCAATGCTAGGTTGTTAAAGAACATTGAACCATGTCTAGGACAAGTAACTATAGCTGATGGTAAGGGTATTCCAATTGAAGGAACCGGAAAATTAAGACTATTTGACAAAGAAACTAATGCATTCTTTGTACCTAAATTTAAGTCTAATCTAGTTTCTGTCAAAAAGGCTACTAAAGACCTCAATTGCAATGTTACATTTGGGCCTAACAATGTTTACTTTCAGGATATTAAGAGTGGTAAGATACTTGGAGGTGGTGTAACTCAAGATGAGCTCTATGTTCTTGAAGACCCTCCAAGCAATTTGGATTCCTTAGCTTTCAAATCCTGTGTTTTTGCTAATAAAGATGTCTTATGGCATGCTAGATTAGGACATCCTCATGCTCGTGCTTTAAGCTTAATAATTCCTAATGTCGCTTATGATCACTCAGTTTGTGAGGCTTGTATCCTTGGCAAACATTGTCGTGTTGTTTTCCTAAATCGTCTACAATTTATGAGCATTGCTTTGATTTAGTACATTCCGATGTTTGGACCTCACCTTACATGTCTAGAGATAGGAATAAATACTTTGTGGCCTTTATAGATGAGAAATCGAAATATACATGGGTTACATTACTTCCATCTAAAGATAGGGTTTATGAGGCATTTATAAACTTTCATAATTATGTTACTACTCAATTCAATGCCAAGATCAAAGTGTTAAGATCAGATAATGGAGGGGAATACACAAGTCAAAGATTCAAAGCTCATCTAAACAAACATGGAATACTACATCAAACTAGCTGTCCACACACACCACAACAAAATGGAGGTGCTGAAAGGAAGAACCGACACTTAATGGAAGTAGCAAGATCCATGATGTTTCATACCAATGTTCCTAAAAGTTTTTGGGGGAGATGCAGTCTTGGTTGCTTGCTACCTCATCAATCGGATTCCAACCAAAGTCTTGCAAGATATATCCCCATTTGAGGTACTCAATAAAACTAAACCTTCCATTGATCATTTACGTGTATTTGGTTGTGTGTGCTTTGTGTATGTTCCAGGTGATCTAAGAAACAAGTTGGAGGCAAAGAGCATCAAGTGTATGTTCCTTGGATATTCGACAACACCAAAGGGTTATAAGTGCTATGATCCGAGCAACAACAGGACATATGTGTCTAGAGATGTCAAGTTCATAGAAGAACAAAGCTATTATGATCAGAAAGATTGGGAAGTATTGAAAGATCTCTCAAGGTCACCTTCTGATTTGGCTACGAGTTTGAGGTTTCTCTTGAATCATTTGGGAAATGATCTGCCAAAGGATTCAAGACACGAAGAAACAAGAACCTTTAGTAGTTCACAAGATACCCAAGAGAATGAACAAGGGGTGGTAACTCAAGAACCAACTCCAATCCAAGAAGAAGCTATGGCCCAAAATCAAGAACAAGACGACTTGGAAGTGGGTATAGAGGAACCTATTCACAAAATGGAAGAGGAAACGGTTGTAGAGGAGGCTGCACCACCTGTTCAGCATTTAAGGAGGAGTACTAGACTTAGGAACACTAGGGTATTCTACAACAACCAGGCCGTGGCTCATCCCATACAAGCTGTTTGTTCCCTTGACCTTTTGCCATCTAGTCATCAAGCATTCCTTGGAAAGATTGAACAAAGTCAGATTCCAAGGACTTATGAAGAAGCTGAGAGCAAGAAAGAATGGTTAGATGCAGTAAGAGATGAGAAGGGAGCTATGGAAAGGAATCATACATGGAATATACAAGAACTTCCCAAAGGCAAGAAGGCTGTGAGTTCCAAGTGGGTGTTCACCATCAAGTATAAGAGCAATGGGGACATAGAAAGGTACAAGGCACGTCTATTTGCAAGAGGTTTCACTCAGACATATGGAGAGGACTATACTGATACATTTGCACCGGTGGCTAAGCTACACACTGTAAGGGTTGTTCTTTAACTAGCTATGAATCTGACTTGGGACTTATGGCAAATGGATGTCAAGAACGCATTCCTACAAGGAGAACTTGAAGAGGAAGTGTATATGACTCCACCACCAGGCCTTGAAGATTTTTGCAAAGAGGGACAGGTTCTAAGACTTAGGAAGGCAATATATTGGTTGAAGCAGTCACCAAGGGTCTGGTATCACAAATTAAGCTCCACACTTACTGATAATGGGTTTAGGAAATCCCATTCAGATCATACTTTGTTCACTCGTCAAAACTCCAAAGGAATCGTGGCGGTCTTGGTTTATGTGGAGGACCTTATCATCACAGGAGATGATAAGGAAGGAATTCAGTCCACAAAGGCCTTCTTAAACAGATCATTTGACATCAAGGATCTTGGAGAGTTGAAGTACTTCTTGGGGATTGAAGTGTGTCGGTCTCAAGAAGGGCTCTTTCTATCCCAAAGGAAGTATGCTCTTGATCTGTTGACAGACACGGGAAAGCTTGGGGCTAAACCGGCCAAAACTCCTCTTGAAGATGGCTACAAGGTCAACGGAAAGGGGGAGAAAACTGATGAGTTATTTAAGGATGTTTCTCAGTATAGGAGACTAGTTGGGAAGCTGATCTACCTCACCCTCACACGACCAGACTTGTGTTTTGCTGTGAATCAAATAAGTCAACATATGCAAAAGCCTACTGTATATCATTGGAGCATGGTAGAAAGGATCCTTAGATACATCAAAGGATCTCCTGGTCAAGGTATATGGATGGGCAAGAATTGGAACACTGAGATTGTCGGGTATTGTGATGCGGATTGGGCTGGTGATAGGGTGGATAGGAAATCAACCACTGGGTATTGCACCTTCGTTGGTGGGAACTTAGTCACTTGGAAGACTAAGAAGCAGAAGTTGGTATCATGTTCTAGTGCTGAAGCAGAATATAGGGCTATGAGGAAGCTGACAAATGAAGTAACTTGGCTCAAAGCACTCTTGAAAGATTTCGGTATTGCACAACCAGGGCCAATTACCTTCCATTATGATAATCACGCAGCCATTCACATAGCTTCAAACTCAGTGTTTCACGAGAGGACCAAGCACATAGAGATCGACTGCCATAAGGTTAGGGAGAAAGTTCAAGATGGAACCATTCTGCCATGTTATACAAGGAGTGAAGACCAACTAGCTGACATCTTCACAAAGGCAGCAAGTCTCAAAGTTTTGCAAGAACATCTTTAGCAAACTTGGGCTTGTTGATTTATCACACCCATGATCAAAGGTCTCCTAATCCAAGAGCAGCACACTCTTTTTCCCTTATTAAGGTTTTGTCCCAAGTGGTTTTCCTTAATAAGGTTTTTAATGAGGTGTTGCCTTGGGTTCCCAAGCTTAAGACTTTAGGGTGATTCCCAAAGTCTTTAGCTTGAGGGGGAGTATTGACATAGGAAAATAAAATAAGAGCTATCTTNGCTGCACACAGTCTTGGCAACCACACCAAACAGTCATGCCCATGCTGTCTCCTCTCTTCTCATTGGTTGTTGACAAGCTCCTCCTCTATTCAAACTCATCCACAAGTTTGAATTCGTTTTCTTTTGTGTTCACATTGTAAATCCTCTATAAAAGGGATGTAAAGACTCAATGTATAATATACTCTTAGGAGATTCTTCTCCAAAAGTCTAAGTCATTTCTCATTTTCTCATACTTCTCTTTGAGTTTTCAGATTCAATTCTTCACATTTCTCTTCTATAATCTCAATATTCTTGCATGGATTACTTGAAGGTTTTTTCGTATCTATTTGAGTTTGAAAATTTGTGATTGTATAGAAAATTGAGCTTGCATAACATGGGCATTGGATTCATCTCATTCTGAGCTCTAAATTAAAAATTACAGACGATTTAGTGCGGACATGTCAAGTTGATTGGGCAGTTCAAGTGATTATTCTAAATTGATCATTGCTGCTCATTGAATAAAGGCTTATAAGTGAAGTAAAATGCATGACATCAAGCAGTTTGGGATAGATTGGATTACATGGAGGCTTTGCCGTTTTAATTTGAGTCTGAAATTTTGTAATAGTCATAGAAAATTGAGCTTATGCATAATGTGGGGGCGTTGGATTTCATCGTCATTGTGAGCTCTAAATCAAAAGTTACGGATGAATTCGTGCGGACATGTTAAGTTGATTGGTCAGTTCAAATGATCATTCTAAGCTGATCATTGGTGCTCATTGAGTAAAGGCTAATAAGTGAAGCATAATGCATGGCATCACATAGTTTGGGATAGATTGGCTTACTTGGAGGGTTTGTCGAATATATTTAAGTCTGAAAATCTGTCATTGTATAGAAAATTGAGCTAGCATTACGTGGGCATTGGATTCATGTCATTCTGAGCTATAAATCAAAATTTAGGGATGATTAATGCGGACATGTCAAGTTGATTGGTCAGTTCAAATGATCATTCTAAGCTGATCATTGGTGCTAATTGAGAAAAGGCTTATAAGCGAACCATAGTGCATGGCATCACGAAGTTTGAGATAAATTGGATTACTTGGAGGCTTTGCCGTATCTATTTGAGTCTGAAATTTTGTCATTATATAGAAAATTGAGCTAGCATTACGTGGGCATTGGAATCATGTCATTCGGAGCTCTAAATCAAAAATTACGGATGATTTACTGCGAACATATCAAACTGATTGGCCAGTTCAACTGATTATTTTAAGCTAATCATTGCTGCTCATTTAGTAAAGGCTTATAAGTGAAGCATAACGCATGACATCACTCAGTTGGGGACAGATTGGATTACATGGAGGCTTTGTCGTTTCAATTTGAGTCTGAAATTTTGTAATAGTATAGAAAATTGAGCTAGCATAACGTGGGCATTGGATTCATCTCATTCTAAGCTCTAAACTAAAAGTTACAGACGATTTAGTGCGGACATGTCAAGTTGATTGGGCAGTTCAAGTGATCATTCTAAATTGATCATTGCTACTCATTGAATAAAGGCTTATAAGTGAAGCAAAATGCATGACATCACGCAGTTTGGGATAAATTGGATTACATGGAGGCTTTGGCGTTTCAATTTGAGTCTGAAATTTTGTAATAGTATAGAAAATTGATCTAGCATAACGTGGGCGTTGGATTCATGTCATTCTGAGCTCTAAATCAAAAGTTATGGATGAATTAGTGTGTACATGTCAAGTTGATTGGTTAGTTCAAATGATCATTCTCAGCTGATCATTGGTGCTCATCGAGTAAAGGCTTATAAGTGAAGCATAATGCATGGCATGACGCAGTTTGGGATAGATTGGATTACTTGGAGGCTTTGTAGTATCCATTTGAGTCTGAAAATTTGTCATTGTAAAGAAAATTGCGTTAGCATTATATGGTCATTGGATTCATGTCATTCTAAGGTATTAATCAAAAGTTACGAACGATTAAGTGGGCAAATGTCAAGTTGATTGGCTAGTTCTACTGATCATTGTAAACTGATTATTGGTGCTCATTGAGTAAAGGCGTATAAGTGAAGCATAATGCAGGGCATCACACAATTTGTAATAGATTAGATTACTTGGAGGCTTTGTCGTATCTATTTGAGTATGAAAATTTGTCACTGTATAGAAAATAGAGCAAGCATTACATGGGCATTGGTTTCATATCATTCTGAGCTTTAAATCAAAAGTTACGGATGATTAATGCGGATATCTCAAGTTGATTGGTCAGTTCAAATGATCATTCTAAGCTGATCATTGGTGCTCATTGAGTAAAGGCTTATAAGTGAAGCATAATGCATGGCATCACACAATTTGTAATAGATTAGATTACTTGGAGGCTTTGTCGAATCTATTTAAGTCTGAAAATTTATCATTGTATAGAAAATTGAGCTAGCATTACGTGGGCATTGGATTCATGTCATTCTGAGCTCTAAATCAAAAGTTAAGGATGATTTAGTGCGGACATGTCAAGTTGATTGGCCAGTTCAACTGAACATTTTAAGCTAATCATTGCTGCTCATTTAGTAAAGGCTTATAAGTGAAGCATAATGCATGACATCACGCACTTTGGGATAAATTGGATTACTTGGAGGGTTTGTCGTATCTATTTGAGTTTAAATTTTTCATAGTATAGAAAATTGAGCTAGCATAACGTGGGTGTTGGAATCATGTCATTCTGATCTATAAATCAAAAGTTACGGACGATTTAGTGCGGAAATGTCAAGTTGATTGGTCAGTTCAAATGATCATTTTAAGTTGATCATTGGTGCTCATTGAGTAAAGGATTATAAGTGAAGCATAATGCATGGCATCACACAATTTGGGATAGATTTGATAACTTAGAGGCTTTGTTGTATCTATTTTGAGTATGAAATTTTCATTGTATGGAAAATTGAGCTAGCATTACATGGCCATTGTATTCATGTCATTCTGAGCACTAAATCAAAAGTTATGGATGATTTAGTGCGGATATGTCAAGTTGATTGGTCAGTTCAAATGATCATTCTAAGCTGATCATTGGCGCTCATTGAGTAAAGGCTTATAAGTGCATAATGCATGGCATCACGTAGTTTGGGATAAATTTGATTACTTGGAGGATTTGTAGTATCCATTTGAGTGTGAAAATTTGTCATTGTAAAGAAAATTGAGTTAGCATTACGTGGTCATTGGATTCATGTAATTCTGAGTTCTAAATCAAAAGTTACGGATAATTTAGTGCGCACATGTCAAGTTGATTGGCCGGTTCTACCGATCAGTTTAAACTGATCATTGGTGCTCATTTAGTAAAGGCTTATAAGTGAAGCATAATACGGGGCATCACACAATTTGGGATAGATTGGATTACTTGAAGGCTTTTTCGTATCTATTTGAGTTTGAAAATTTGTGATTGTATAGAAAATTGAGCTAGCATAACATGTGCATTGGATTCATCTCATTCTGAGCTCTAAATTAAAAGTTACAGACGATTTAGTGCCGACATGTCAAGTTTATTGGGCAGTTCAAGTGATCAATCTAAATTGATCATTGCTGCTCATTGAATAAATGCTTATAAGTGAAGCATAATGCGGGGCATCACACAATTTGGGATAGATTGGATTACTTGGAGGCTTTGTCGTATCTATTTGAGTATGAAAATTTGTCACTGTATAGAAAATTGAGCAAGCATTACGTGGGCATTGGTTTCATATCATTCTGAGCTCTAAATCAAAAGTTACGGATGATTAATGCGGATATGTCAAGTTGATTGGTCAGTTCAAATGATCATTCTAAGCTGATCATTGGTGCTCATTGAGTAAAGGCTTATAAGTGAAGCATAATGCATGGCATCACACAATTTGGGATAGATTTGATTACTTGGAGGCTTTGTCGAATCTATTTAAGTCTGAAAATTTGTCATTGTATAGAAAATTGAGCTAGCATTACGTGGGCATTGGATTCATGTCATTCTGAGCGCTAAATCAAAAGTTAGGGATGATTAATGCGGACATTTCAAGTTGATTGGTCTGTTGAAATGATCATTCTAAGATGATCATTGGTGCTAATTGAGTAAAAGCTTATAAGTGAAGTATAATGCATGGCATCACGCAGATTGGGATAAATTGGATTACTTGGAGGATTTGTCGTATCTGTTTGAGTCTAAAATTTTGTCATTGTATAGAAAATTGAGGTAGCATTACGTGGGCATTGGAATCATGTCATTTTGAGCTCTAAATCAAAAGGTAAGGATGATTTAGTGCGGACATGTCAAGTTGATTGGCCAGTTCAACTGATCATTTTAAGCTAATCATTGCTGCTCATTTAGTAAAGGCTTATAAGTGAAGCATAATGCATGACATCACACAGTTTGGGATAAATTGGATTACTTGGACGGTTTGTCGTATCTATTTGAGTTTGAAATTTTTTCATAGTATAGAAAATTGAGCTAGCATAACATGGGTGTTGGAATCATGTCATTCTGATCTCTAAATCATAAGTTACGGACGATTTAGTGCGAAAATGTCAAGCTGATTGGTAAGTTCAAATGATCATTCTAAGTTGATCATTGGTGCTCATTGAGTAAAGGCTTATATGTGAAGCATAATGCATGGCATCACACAATTTGGGATAGATTTGATTACTTAGAGGCTTTGTCGTATCTATTTTGAGCTAGCATTACATGGGCATTGTATTCATGTCATTCTGAGCTCTAAATCAAAAGTTATGGATGATTTAGTGCGGATATGTCAAGTCGATTGGTCAGTTCAAATGATCATTCTAAGCTGATCATTGGCGCTCATTGAGTAAAGGCTTATAAGTGATGCATAATGCATGGCATCACGCAGTTCGGGATAAATTGGATTACTTGGAGGATTTGTAGAATCCATTTGAGTCTGAAAAATTGTCATTGTAAAGAAAATGGAATTAGAATTACGTGGTCATTGGATTCATGTCATTCTGAGTTCTTAATCAAAAGTTACGGACGATTTAGTGCGCACATGTCAAGTTGATTGGCCAGTTCTACTGATCATTTTAAACTGATCATTGGTGCTCATTGAGTAAAGGCTTATAAGTGAAGCATAATGCGGGGCATCACACAATTTGGGATAGATTGGATTACTTGAAGGCTTTTTCATATCTATTCGAGTTTGAAAATTTGTGATTGTTTAGAAAATTGATCTAGCATAACGTGGGCATTGGATTCATCTCATTCTGAGCTCTAAATTAAAATTTACAGACGATTTAGTGCGGACATGTCAAGTTGATTGGGCAGTTCAAGTGATCATTCTAAATTGATCATTGCTGCTCATTGAATAAAGGCTTATAAGTGAAGCAAAATGCATGACATCAAGCAGTTTGGGATAGATTGGATTACATGGAGGCTTTGTCGTTTCAATTGGAGTCCGAAATTTTGTAATAGTATAGAAAATTGAGCTAGCATAACGTGGGCGTTGGATTCATGTCATTCTGAGCTCTAAATCAAAAGTTATGGATGAATTAGTGCGGACATGTCAAGTTGATTGGTAAGTTCAAATGATCATTCTTAGCTGATCGTTGGTGCTCATTGAGTAAAGGCTTATAAATGATTCATAATGCATGGCATCACGCAGTTTGGGATAGATTGGATTACTTGTAGGCTTTGTCATATCTATTTGAGTCTGAAAATTTTTCATTGTATAGAAAATTGAGCTAGCATTACGTGGGCACTGGATTCATTTCATTCTGAACTCGAAATCAAAAGTTACGGATGATTTAGTGCAGACATGTCAAGTTGATTGGCCAGTTCAACTGATCATTCTAAGCTGATCATTGATGCTCATTGAGTAAAGGCTTATAAGTGAAACATAATGCATGACATCACGCAGTTTGGGATTGATTGGATTACTTTGAGGCTTTGTCGTATCTATTTGAGTCTTAAAATTTGTCATTATATAGAAAATTGAGCTAGCATTACGTGGGCATTGGATTCATGTCATTTTGAGCTCTAAATCAAAAGTTACAGATGATTTATTACGGAACAGTCAAGTTGATTGGGCAGTTCAACTAATCATTCTAAGCTGATCATTGGTGCTCATTGAGTAAAGGTTTATAAGGGAAGCATAATGCATGGCATCACTAGTTTGGAATAGATTGGATTACTTGGAGGGTTTGCCATTTCTATTTGAGTTTGAAAATTTGTCATTGTATAGAAAATTGAGCTACCATAACGTGGGCATTGGATTCATGTCATTCTGAGCCCTAAATCAAAAGTTACCGACGATTTATCGCGGAAATGTCAAGTTAATTCGTCAGCTCAAATGATCATTCTAAGCTGATCATTGGTGCTCATTGAGAAAAGGCTTATAAGTGAAGCGTAATGCATGGCATCACACAGTTTGTGATAGATTGGATTACTTGGAGGATTTGTCGTATCTATTTGAGTATGAAAATTTGGCATTGTATAAAATATTGAGCAAGCATTACGTGGGCAATGGTTTCATATCATTCTGAACTCTAAATCAAAAGTTACGGATGATTAATGCGGATATGTCAAGAGTATTGGTCAGTTCAAATGATCATTCTAAACTGATCATTGGTGCTCATTGAGTAAAAGCTTATAAGTGAAGCATAAGGCATGGCATTACACAATTTGAGATAAATTTGATTACTTGGAGGCTTTGTCGAATCTATTTAAGTCTGAAACTTTGTCATTGTATAGAAAATTGAGCCAGCATTACGTGGGCATTGGATTCATGTCATTCTGAGCTCTAAATCAAAAGTTACGGATGATTTAGTGTGGACATGTCAAGTTGACTGGTCAGTTCAAATGATCATTCTAAGCTGATCATTGGTGCTCATTGAGCAAAGGCTTATAAGTGATGCATAATGCATGGCATCACGCAGTTTGGGATAGATTAGATTACTTGGAGGATTTGTAGTATCCATTTGAGTCTGAAAATTTGTCATTGTAAAGAAAATTGAGTTAGCATTACGTGATCATTGGATTCATGTCATTCTGAGTTCTTAATCAAAAGTTACAGACGATTTAGTGCGCACATGTCAAATTGATTGGCCAGTTCTACTTATCATTTTAAACTGATCATTGGTGCTCATCCAGTAAAGGCTTATAAATGAAGCATAATGCGGGGCATCACACAATTTGAGATAGATTGGATTACTTGAAGGCTTTTTCGTATCTATCTGAGTCTGAAAATTTGTAATTGTATAGAAAATTGAGCTAGCATTACGTGGGCATTGCATTCATGTCATTCTGAGCTCTAAATCAAAAGTTACGGATGATTTGGTGTGGACATGTCAAGTTGACTGGTCAGTTCAAATGATCATTCTAAGCTGATCATTGGTGCTCATTGAGCAAAGGCTTATAAGTGATGCATAATGCATGGCATCACGCAGTTTGGGATAGATTGGAGTACTTGGAGGATTTGTAGTATCCATTTGAATCTGAAAATTTGTCATTGTAAAGAAAATTGAGTTAGCATTACGTGACCATTAGATTCATGTCATTCTGAGTTCTTAATCAAAAGTTACGGACGATTTAGTGCGCACATGTCAAATTGATTGGCCAGTTCTACTGATCATTTTAAACTGATCATTGGTGCTCATTGAGTAAAGGCTTATAAATGAAGCATAATGCGGGGCATCACACAATTTGAGATAGATTGGATTACTTGAAGGCTTTTTCGTATCTATCTGAGTTTGAAAATTTGTAATTGTATAGAAAATTGAGCTAGCATAACATGGGCATTGGATTCATCTCATTCTGAGTTCTAAATTAAAAGTTATAGACAATTTAGTGCGGACATATCAAGTTGATTGGGCAGTTCAAGTGATCATTCTAAATTGATCATTGCTGCTCATTGAATAAAGGCTTATAAGTAAAGCAAAATGCATGACATCACACAGTTTGGGATAGATTGTATTACTTAAAGGCTTTTTCCTATTTATTTGAGTTTGAAAATTTGACATTGTTTAGAAAATTGAGCTAGAATTACGTGGGCGTTTGATTCTGAGCTGTAAATCAAAAGTTACGGATTATTTAGTGCGGACATGTCAAGTTGATTGGTCAGTTCAAATGATCATTTTAAGCCAATCATTGCTGCTCATTTAGTAAAGGCTTATAAGTGAAGCATAATACATGACATCACGCAGCTGAGGATAAATTAGATTACTTGGAGTGTTCGTCATATTTATTTGAGTTTGAAATTTTTTCATAGTATAGAAAATTGAGCTAGCATAACGTGGGCGTTGGATTCATGTCATTCTGAGCTCTAAATCAAAAGTTACGGATGAATTAGTGCGGACATGTCAAGTTGATTGGTCAGTTCAAATTATCATTCTAAACTGATCATTGGTGCTCATTGAGTAAAGGCTTATAAGTGAAGCATAAGGCATGGCATCACACAATTTGAGATAGATTTGATTACTTGGAGGGTTTGTCGAATCTATTTAAGTCTAAAATTTTGTCATTGTATAGAAAATTGAGCTAGCATTACGATGGCATTGGATTCATGTCATTCTGAGCTCTAAATCAAAAGTTAGGGATGATTAATGCGGACATGTCAAGTTGATTGATCAGTTGAAATGATCATTCTAAGATGATCATTGTTCCAAATGTGTAAAGGCTTATAAGTGAAGTATAATGCATGGCATCACACAATTTGGGATAGATTTGATTACTTGGAGGCTCTGTCGAATCTATTTAAGTCTGAAATTTTGTCATTGTATAGAAAATTGAGCTAGCATTACGTGGGCATTGGATTCATGTCATTCTGAGCTCTAAATCAAAATTTAGGGATGATTAATACGGACATGTCAAGTTGATTGATCAGTTGAAATGATCATTCTAAGATGATCATTGGTACTAATTGAGTAAAGGCTTATAAGTGAAGTATAATGCATGGCATCACACAATTTGGGATAGATTCGATTACTTGGAGGCTTTGTCGAATCTATTTAAGTCTGAAAATTTGTCATTGTATAGAAAATTGAGCTAGCATTACGTGGACTGTTGATTCATGTCATTCTGAGCAATAAATCAAAATTTAGGGATGATTAATGCGGACATGTCAAGTTGATTGGTCAGTTCAAATGATCATTCTAAGCTGATCATTGGTGCTAATTGAGAAAAGGCTTATAAGTGAACCATAATGCATGGCATCACGAAGTTTGGGATAAATTGGATTACTAGGAGGCTTTGTCGTATCTATTTGAGTCTGAAATTTTGTCATTGTATAGAATATTGGGCAAGCATTACGTGGGCATTGGTTTCATATCATTCTGAACTCTAAATCAAATGTTTCGGACGATTAATGCCGATATGTCAAGTTGATTGGTCAGTTCAAATGATCTTTCTGAACTGATCATTGGTGCTCATTGAGTAAAGGCTTATAAGTGAAGCATAAGGCATGGTATCACACAATTTCGGATAGATTTGATTACTTGGAGGTTTTGTCGAATCTATTTAAGTCTGAAAATTTGTCAGTGTATAGAAAATTGAGCTAGCATTACGTGGGAATTGGACTCATGTCATTCTGAGCTATAAATCAAAATTTAGGGATGATTAATGTGGACATGTCAAGTTGATTTGAACACTTCAAATGATCATTCTAAGCTGATCATTGGTGCTAATTGAGAAAAGGCTTATAAGTGAACCATAATGCATGGCATCACAAAGTTTGGGATAAATTGGATTACAAGGAGGCTTTGTCGTATCTCTTTGAGTCTGAAATTTTGTCATTGTATAGACAATTGAGCATGCATTACGTGGGCATTGGTTTCATATCATTCTGAACTGATCATTGGTGCACATTGAGTAAAGGCTTATAACTGAAGCGTAAGGCAAGGCATCACACAATTTGGGATAGATTTGATTACTTGGAGGTTTTTTCGAATCCATTTAAGTCTGAAAATTTGTCATTGTATAGAAAATTGAGCTAGCATTACGTGGGCATTGGATTCATGTCATTCTGAGCTCAAAATCAAAAGTTAGGGATGATTAATGCGGACATGTCAAGTTGATTGATCAGTTGAAATGATCATTCTAAGATGATCATTGGTGCTAATTGAGTAAAAGCTTATAAGTGAAGTATAATGCATTGCATCACACAGTTTGGGATAAATTGGATTACTTGGAGGCTTTTTCGTAGCTATTTAAGTCGTAAATATTGTCATTGTATAGAAAATTGAGCTAGCATTACGTGGGCATTCGAATCTTGTCAATCTTAGCTCTATATCAAAAGTCAGGGATGATTTAGTGTGGACATGTCAAGTTGATTGGCCAGTTTAACTGATCATTTTATGCTAATCATTGCTGCTCATTTAGTAAAGGCTTATAAGTGAAGAATAATGCATGACATCACGCAGTTTGGGAAAAATTCAAATTAGATCAACGCGTTATTGCTTCAAGAGAAGTTCCTATCGAAGTTCACTATGAATCTTTTGTGATTACTTGTAGGGTTTGTCGTATCTATTTTAATTTGAAACTTTTACATAGTATAGAAAATTGAGCTAGCATAACGTGGGTGTTGAAATCATATCATTCTGATCTCTAAATCAAAAGTTACGTACGATTTAGTGCGGACATGTCAAGTTGATTGGCCAGTTCAAATGATCATTCTAAGCTGATCATTGGTGCCCATTGAGTAAAGGCTTATAAGTGAAGCATAATGCATGGCATAACACAATTAGGGATAGATTTGATTACTTAGAGGCTTTGTCGTATCTATTTGAGTATGAAATTTTGTCATTGTATAGAAAATTGAGCTAGAATTACTTGGGCATTGCATTCATGTCATTCTGAGATCTAAATCAAAACTTACAGATGATTTAGTGTGGACATGTCAAGTTGACTGGTCAGTTCAAATGATCATTCTAAGCTGATCATTGGCGCTCATTGAGTAAAGGCTTATAAGTGCTGCATAATGCATGGCATCACGCAGTTTGGTATAGATTGGATTACTTGAAAGCTTTTTCGTATCTATTTGAGTCTGAAAATTTGAGAGTGTATAGAAAGTTGAGCTAGCATTACGTGGGAATTGGATTCATATCATTCCGAGTTCGAAATCAAAAGTGACAGATGATTTAGTGCGGACTTGTCAAGTTGATTGGCCAGTTCAACTGATCATTCTAAGCTGATCATTGGTGCTCATCGAGTAAAGGCTTATACGTGAAGCATAATGCATGGTATGACACAGTTTGGCATAGATTGGATTACTTGGAGGATTTGTAGTATCCATTTGAGTCTGAAAATTTGTCATTGTAAAGAAAATTGAGTTAGCATTACGTGGTCATTGGATTCATGCCATTCTGAGTTCGAAATCAAAAGCTACGGACGATTTAGTGCGCACATGTCAAGTTGATTGGCCAGTTCTACTGATCATTTTAAACTGATCATTGGTGCTGATTGAGTAAAGGCTTATAAGTGAAGCATAATGCGGGGCATCACACAATTTGAGATAGATTGGATTACTTGAAGGCTATTTCGTATCTATTTGAGTTTGAAAATTTGTAATTGTATAGAAAATTGAGCTAGCATAACGTGGGCATTGGATTCATCTCATTCTGAGCTCTAAATTAAAAGTTACAGACGATTTAGTGCGGACATGTCAAGTTGATTGGGAAGTTCAAGTGATCATTCTAAATTGATCATTGCTGCAAATTGAATAAAGGTTTATAAGTAAAGCAAAATGCATGACATCACACAGTTTGGGATAGACTGGATTACTTGAAGGCTTTTTCGTATTTATTTGAGTTTGAAAATTTGTCATTGTTTAGAAAATTGAGCTAGAATTACGTGGGCGTTGGATTAATTTCATTCTGAGCTGTAAATTAAAAGTTATGGACGATTTAGTGCGGACATGTCAAGTTGAGTGGTCAGTTCAAATGATCATTTTAAGCTAATCATTGCTGCTCATTTAGTAAAGGCTTATAAATGAAGCATAAAGCATGACATCACGAAGTTGGGGATAAATTGGATTACGTGGAGGGTTTTTCCTATCTATTTGAGTTTGAAATTTTGTCATAGTATAGAAAATTGAGCTAGCATAACGTGGGCGTTGGATTCATGTCATTCTGAGCTCTAAATCAAAAGTTACGGATGAATTAGTGCGGACATGTCAAGTTGATTGGTCAGTTCAAATGATCTTTCTAAGCTGATCATTGGTGCTCATTGAGTAAAGGCTAATAAGTGAAGCATAATGCATGACATCACGTAGTTTGGGATAGATTGGCTTATTTGGAGGCTTTGTCGAATCTATTTAAGTCTGAAAAATTTGTCATTGTATAGAAAATTGAGTTAGCATTACGTGGACATTGGATTCATGTCATTCTGAGCTATAAATCAAAATTTAGGGATGATTAATGGGGACATGTCAAGTTGATTGGTCACTTCAAATGATCATTCTAAGCTTATCATTGGTGCTAATTGAGAAAAGGCTTATAAGTGAACCATAATGCATGGCATCACGAAGTTTGGGATAAATTGGATTACAAGGAGGCTTTGTCGTATCTCTTTGAGTCTGAAATTTTGTCATTGTATAGACAATTGAGCAAGCATTACGTGGGCATTGGTTTCATATCATTCTGAACTCTAAATCAAATGTTACGGATGATTAATGCGGATATGTGAAGTTGATTGGTTAGTTCAAATGATCATTCTAAACTGATCATTGGTGCTCATTGAGTAAAGGCTTATAAGTGAAGCATAAGGCATGGTATCACACAATTTGGGATAGATTTGATTACTTGGAGGTTTTGTCGAATCTATTCAAGTCTGAAAATTTGTCGTTGTATAGAAAATTGAGCTAGCATTACGTGGGCATTGGATACATGTCATTCCGAGCTCTAAATCAAAAGTTAGGGATGATTAATGCGGACATGTCAAGTTGATTGATCAGTTGAAATGATCATTCTATGATGATCATTGGTGGTAATTGCGTAAAAGCTTATAAGTGAAGTATAATGCGTGGCATCACACAGTTTGGGATAAATTGGATTACTTGGAGGCTTTGTCGTATCTATTTGAGTCTGAAATTTTGTCATTGTATAGAAAATTGAGCTAGCATTACGTGGGCATTGGATTCATGTCATTCTGAGCTCTAAATCAAAAGTTAGGGATGATTAATGCGGACATGTCAAGTTGATTGATCAGCTCAAATGATCATTCTAAGATGATCATTGGTGGTAATTGAGTAAAGGCTTATAAGTGAGGTATAATGCATGGCATCACACAGTTTGGAATAAATTGGATTACTTGGAGGCTTTGTCGTATCTCTTGGAGTCTGAAATTTTGTCATTGTATAGATAATTGAGCAAGCATTACGTGGGCATTGGTTTCATATCATTCTTTGCTCCAAATCAAAAGTTACGATGATTTAGTGCGGACATGTCAAGTTGATTGGCCAGTTCAACTGATCATTTTAAGCTAATCATTGCTGCTCATTTAGTAAAAGCTTATAAGTGAAGCATAATGCATGGCATCACGTAGTTTGGGATAAATTGGATTACTTGTAGGGTTTGTCGTATCTATTTGAGTTTAAAATCTTTTCATAGTATAGAAAATTGAGCTAGCATAACGTGGGTGTTGGAATCATGTCATTCTGATCTCTAAATCGAAAGTTACAGACGATTTTGTGCAGAAATGTCAAGCGGATTGGTCAGTTCGAATGATCATTCTAAGCTGATCATTGGAGTTCATTGAGTAAAGGCTTATAAGTGAAGCATAATGCATGGCATCACACAATTCGGGATAGATTTGATTACTTAGAGGCTTTGTCGTATCTATTTGAGTATGAAATTTTGTCATTGTATAGAAACTTGACCTAGCATTACGTGGGCATTGCATTCATGTCATTCTGAGCTCTAAATCAAAAGTTACGGATGATTTAGTTTGGACATGTCAAGTTGACTGGTCAGTTCAAATGATCATTCTAAGCTGATCATTGGCGCTCATTGAGTAAAGGCTTATAACTGATGCATAATGCATGGCATCACGCAGTTTGGGATAGATTGGATTACTTGGAAGCTTTTTTGTATCTATTTGAGTCTGAAAATTTGTAATTGTATAGAAAATTGAGCTACCATAACGTGGGCATTGGATTCATCTCATTCCGAGCTCTAAATTAAAAGTTTCAGACGATTTAGTGCGGACATGTCAAGTTGATTGGGCAGTTCTAGTGATCATTCTAAATTGATCATTGCTGCTCATTGAATAAAGGTTTATAAGTAAAGCAAAATGCATAACATCACACAGTTTGGGATAGATTGGATTACTTGAAAGCTTTTTTTGTATTTATTTGAGTTTGAAAATTTGTCATTGTTTGGAAAATTGAGCTAGAATTACGTGGGCGTTGTATTAATGTCATTCTGAGCTGTAAATCAAAAGTTACAGACGATTTAGTGCGGATATGTCAATTTGATTGGTTAGTTCAAATGATCATTTTAAGCTAATCATTGTTGCTCATTGAGTAAAGGCTTATAAGTGAAGCATAAGGCATGACATCACGCAGTTGGGGATACATTGGATTACTTGCAGGGTTTGTCCTATCTATTTGAGTTTGAAATTTTTTCATAGTATAGAAAATTGAGCTAGCATAACGTGGACGTTGGATTCATGTCATTCTAAGCTCTAAATCAAAAGTTACGAATGAATTAGTGCGGACATGTCAAGTTGATTGGTCAGTTCAAATGATCATTCTAAGCTGATCATTAGTGCTCATTGAGTAAAGGCTAATAAGTGAAGCATAATGCATGGCATCACGTAGTTTGGGATAGATTGGCTTACTTGGAGGCTTTGTCGAATCTATTTATGTCTGAAAATTTGTCATTGTATAGAAAATTGAGCTAGCATTACACGGACATTGGATTCATGTCATTCTGAGCTATAAATCAAAATTTAGGGATGATTAATGCGGACATGTCATGTTGATTGGTCAGTTCAAATGATCATTCTAAGCTGATCATTGGTGCTAATTGAGAAAAGGCTTATAAGTGAACCATAATGCATGGCATCAGGAAGTTTGGGATAAATTGGATTACTAGGAGGCTTTGTCGTATCTATTTGAGTCTGAAATTTTGTCATTGTATAGAAAATTGAGCAAGCATTACGTGGGCATTGGTTTCATATCATTCTGAACTCTATATCAAATGTTACGGATGATTAATGCGGATATGTCAAGTTGATTGGTCAGTTCAAATGATCATTCTGAACTGATCATTGGTGCTCATTGAGTAAAAGCTTATAAGTGAAGCATAAGGCATGGTATCACACAATTTCGGATAGATTTGATTACTTGGAGGTTTTGTCGAATCTATTTAAGTCTGAAAATTTGTCATTGTATAGAAAATTGAGCTAGCATTACGTGGGCATTGGATACATGTCATTCTGAGCTCTAAATCAAAAGTTAGGGATGATTAATGCGGACATGTCAAGTTGATTGATCAGTTGAAATGATCATTCTATGATGATCATTGGTGGTAATTGAGTAAAAGCTTATAAGTGAAGTATAATGCGTGGCATCACACAGTTTGGGATAAATTGGATTACTTGGAGGCTTTGTTGTATCTATTTGAGTCTGAAATTTTGTCATTGTATAGAAAATTGAGCTAGCATTACGTGGGCATTGGATTCATGTCATTCCGAGCTCTAAATCAAAAGTTAGGGATGATTAATGCGGACATGTCAAGTTGATTGATCAGCTGAAATGATCATTCTAAGATGATCATTGGTGGTAATTGAGTAAAGGCTTATAAGTGAGGTATAATGCATGGCATCACACAGTTTGGAATAAATTGGATTACTTGGAGGCTTTGTCGTATCTCTTTGAGTCTGAAATTTTGTCATTGTATAGATAATTGAGCAAGCATTACGTGGGCATTGGTTTCATATCATTCTTTGCTCCAAATCAAAAGTTACGATGATTTAGTGCGGACATGTCAAGTTGATTGGCCAGTTCAACTGATCATTTTAAGCTAATCATTGCTGCTCATTTAGTAAAAGCTTATAAGTGAAGCATAATGCATGGCATCACGTAGTTTGGGATAAATTTTATTACTTGTAGGGTTTGTCGTATCTATTTGAGTTTAAAATCTTTTCATAGTATAGAAAATTGAGCTAGCATAACGTGGGTGTTGGAATCATGTCATTCTGATCTCTAAATCAAAAGTTACAGACGATTTTGTGCAGAAATGTCAAGCGGATTGGTCAGTTCAAATGATCATTCTAAGCTGATCATTGGAGTTCATTGAGTAAAGGCTTATAAGTGAAGCATAATGCATGGCATCACACAATTCGGGATAGATTTGATTACTTAGAGGCTTTGTCGTATCTATTTGAGTATGAAATTTTGTCATTGTATAGAGAATTGAGCTAGCATTACCTGGGCATTGCATTCATGTCATTCTGAGCTCTAAATCAAAAGTTACGGATGATTTAGTTTGGACTTGTCAAGTTGACTGGTCAGTTCAAATGATCATTCTAAGCTGATCATTGGCGCTCATTGAGTAAAGGCTTATAACTGATGCATAATGCATGGCATCACGCAGTTTGGGATAGATTGGATTACTTGGAAGCTTTTTCGTATCTATTTGAGTCTGAAAATTTGTGAGTGTATAGAAAATTGAGCTAGCATTAGCATTACGTGGGAATTGGATTCATATCATTCCGAGTTCGAAATCAAAAGTTACAAATGATTTAGTCGGGACTTGTCAAGTTGATTGGCCAGTTCAACTGATCATTCTAAGCTGATCATTGGTGCTCATCGAGTAAAGGCTTATACGTGAAACATAATGCAATGGCATGACGCAGTTTGGGATATATTGGATTGGAGGATTTGTAGTATCCATTTGAGACTGAAAAATTGTCATTGTAAAGAAAATTGAGTTAGCATTACGTGGTGTTTGGATTCATGTCATTTTGAGTTCTTAATCAAAAGTTACGGACGATTTAGTGCGCACATGTCTAGTTGATTGGCCAGTTCTACTGATCATTTTAAACTGATCATTGGTGTTCATTGAGTAAAGGCTTATAAGTGAAGCATAATGCGGGGCATCACACAATTTGAGATAGATTGCATTACTTGAACGCTTTTTCGTATCTATTTGAGTTTGAAAATTTGTAATTGCATAGAAAATTGAGCTACCATAACGTGGGCATTGGATTCATCTCATTCTGAGCTCTAAATTAAAAGTTATAGACGATTTAGTGCGGACATGTCAAGTTGATTGGGCAGTTCAAGTGATCATTCTAAATTGATCATTGCTGCTCATTGAATAAAGGTTTATAAGTAAAGCAAAATGCATAACATCACACAGTTTGAGATAGATTGGACTACTTGAACGCTTTTTCGTATTTATTTGAGTTTGAAAATTTGTCATTGTTTGGAAAATTGAGCTAGAATTACGTGGGCGTTGGATTAATGTCATTCTGAGCTGTAAATCAAAAGTTACAGTCGATTTAGTGCGGACATGTCAATTTGATTGGTCAGTTCAAATGATCATTTTAAGCTAATCATTGCTGCTCATTTAGTAAAGGCTTATAAGTGAAGCATAAGGCATGACATCACGCAGTTGGGGATAAAATGGATTACTTGGAGGGTTTGTCCTATCTATTTGAGATTGAAATTTTTTCATAGTATAGAAAATTGAGCTAGCATAACGTGGACGTTGGATTCATGTCATTCTAAGCTCTATATCAAAAGTTACGAATGAATTAGTGAAGACATGTCAAGTTGATTGGTCAGTTCAAATGATCATTCTAAGCTGATCATTGGTGCTCATTGAGTAAAGGCTAATAAGTGAAGCATAATGCATGGCATCATGTAGTTTTGGATAGATTGGCTTACTTGGAGGCCTTGTCGAATCTATTTAAGTCTGAAAATTTTTCATTGTATAGAAAATTGAGCTAGCATTACGTGGATATTGGATTCATGTCATTCTAAGCTATAAATCAAAATTTAGGGATGATTAATGCGGACATGTCAAGTTGATTGGTCAGTTCAAATGATCATTATAAGCTGATCATTGGTGCTAATTGAGAAGAGGCTTATAAGTGAACCATAATGCATGGCATCACGAAGTTTGGGATAAATTGGATTACTAGGAGGCTTTGTCGTATCTATTTGAGTCTGAAATTTTGTCATTGTATAGAATATTGGGCAAGCATTACGTGGGCATTGGTTTCATATCATTCTGAACTCTAAATCAAATGTTTCGGACGATTAATGCCGATATGTCAAGTTGATTGGTCAGTTCAAATGATCTTTCTGAACTGATCATTGGTGCTCATTGAGTAAAGGCTTATAAGTGAAGCATAAGGCATGGTATCACACAATTTCGGATAGATTTGATTACTTGGAGGTTTTGTCGAATCTATTTAAGTCTGAAAATTTGTCAGTGTATAGAAAATTGAGCTAGGATTACGTGGGCATTGGATACATGTCATTCTGAGCTCTAAATCAAAAGTTAGGGATGATTAATGCGGACATGTCAAGTTGATTGATCAGTTGACTTGATCATTCTAAGATGATCATTGGTGGTAATTGAGTAAAAGCTTATAAGTGAAGTATAATGCATGGCATCACACAGTTTGGGATAAATTGGATTACTTGCAGGCTTTGTCGTATCTATTTGAGTCTGAAATTTTGTCATTGTATAGAAAATTGAGATAGCATTACGTGGGCATTGGATTCATGTCATTCTGAGATCTAAATCAAAAGTTATGATTTAGTGTGGACTATGTCAAGTTGACTGGTCAGTTCAAATGATCATTCTAAGCTGATCATTGGCGCTCATTGAGTAAATGCTTATAAGTGATGCATAATGCATGGCATCACGCAGTTTGGTATAGATTGGATTACTTGGAAGCTTTTTTGTATCTATTTGAGTCTGAATATTTGTGAGTGTATAAAAAATTGAGCTAGCATTATGTGGGAATTGGATTCATATCATTCCGAGTTCGATATCAAAAGTTACGGATGATTTAGTGCGGACTTGTCAAGTTGATTGGCCAGTTCAACTGATCATTCTAAGCTGATCATTGGTGCTCATCGAGTAAAGGCTTATACGTGAAGCATAATGCATGGCATGACGCAGTTTGTCATAGATTGGATTACTTGGAGGATTTATAGTATCCATTTGAGTGTGAAAATTTGTCATTGTAAAGAAAATTGAGTTAGCATTACGTGGTCATTGGATTCATGTCATTCTGAGTTCTTAATCAAAAGTTACGGACGATTTAGTGCGCACATGTCAAGTTGATTGGCCAGTTCTACTGATCATTTTAAACTGATCATTGGTGCTCATTGAGTAAAGGCTTATAAGTGAAGCATAATGTGGGGCATCACACAATTTGATATAGATTGGATTACTTGAAGGCTTTTTCGTATCTATTTGAGTTTGAAAATTTGTAATTGTATAGAAAATTTGTAATTGTATAGAAAATTGAGCTAGCATAACGTGGGCGTTGGATTCATCTCATTCTGAGCTCTAAATTAAAAGTTACAGACGATTTAGTGCGGACATGTCAAGTTGATTGGGCAGTTCAAGTGATCATTCTAAATTGATCATTGCTGCTCATTGAATAAAGGCTTATAAGTGAAGCAAAATGCATGACATCACACACTTTGGGATAGATTGGATTACTTGAAGGCTTTTTCGTATTTATTTGAGTTTGAAAATTTTTCATTGTTTAGAAAATTGAGCTAGAATTACGTGGACGTTGGATTAAT
The DNA here is from genome assembly GCA_018901945.1 of Pugionium dolabratum. NCBI lineage: Eukaryota > Viridiplantae > Streptophyta > Magnoliopsida > Brassicales > Brassicaceae > Pugionium > Pugionium dolabratum. The sequence continues at coordinate 392,232 of JAEVFF010000047.1, forward strand.
GTCATTCTGAGCTGTAAATCAAAAGTTATGGACGATTTAGTGCAGACATTTCAAGTTGATTGGTCAGTTCCAATGATCAGTTAAGCTAATCATTGCTGCTCATTTAGTAAAGGCTTATAAGTGAAGCATAATGCATGACATCACGCAGTTGGGGATAAATTGGATTACTTGGATGGTTTGTCGTATCTATTTGAGTTTGTAATTTTTTAATAGTATAGAAAATTGAGCTAGCATAACATGGGCGTTGGAGTCATGTCATTCTGAGCTCTAAATAAAAGTTACGGATGAATTAGTGCGGACATGTCAAGTTGATTGGTGAGTTCAAATGATCATTCTAAGCTGATCATTGGTGCTCATTGAGTAAAGGCTAATAAGTGAAGCATAATGCATGGCATCACGTAGTTTGGGATACATTGGCTTACTTGGAGGCTTTGTCGAATCTATTTAAGTCTGAAAATTTGTCATTGTTTAGAGAATTGAGCTAGCATTACGTGGGCATTGGCATCATGTCATTCTGAGCTATACATCAAAATTTAGGGATGAATAATGCGGATATGTCAAGTTGATTGGTCAGTTCAAATGATCATTCTAAGCTGATCATTGGTGTTAATTGAGGAAAGGCTTATAAGTGAACCATAATGCATGACATCACGAAGTTTAGGACAAATTGGATTACTAGGAGGCTTTGTCGTATCTATTTGAGTCTGAAATTTTGTCATTGTATAGAAAATTGAGCTAGTATTAAGTGGGAATTGGATTCATATCATTCCGAGTTCGATATCAAAAGTTACGGATGATTTAGTACGGACTTATCAAGTTGATTTGCCTGTTCAACTGATCATTCTAAGCTGATCATTGGTGCTCATCGAGTAAAGGCTTATACGTGAAGCATAATGCATGGCATGACGCAGTTTGGCATAGATTGGATTACTTGGAGGATTTGTAGTATCCATTTAAGTCTGAAATTTGTCATTGTAAAGAAAATTGAGTTAGCATTACGTGGTCATTGGATTCATGTCATTCTGAGTTCTTAATCAAAAGTTACGGACGATTTAGTGCGCACATGTCAAGTTGATTGGCCAGTTTTACTGATCATTTTAAACTGATCATTGGTGCTCATCAAGTAAAGGCTTATAAGTGAAGCATAATGCGGGGCATCACACAATTTGAGATAGATTGGATTACTTGAAGGCTTTTTCGTATCTATTTGAGTTTGAAAATTTGTAATTGTATAGAAAATTGAGCTAGCATAACGTGGGTATTGGATTCATCTCATTCTGAGCTCTAAATTAAAAGTTACAGACGATTTAGTGCAGACATGTCAAGTTGATCGGGCAGTTTAAGTGATCATTCTAAATTGATCATTGCTGCTCATTGGATAAAGGCTTATAAGTAAAGCAAAATGCATGACATCACACAGTTTGGGATAGATTGGATTACTTGAAGGCTTTTTTCGTATTTATTTGAGTTTGAAAATTTTTCATTGTTTAGAAAATTGAGCTAGAATTAAGTGGACGTTGGATTAATGTTATTCTGAACTGTAAATCAAAAGTTACGGACGATTTAGTGCGGACATGTCAAGTTGATTTGTCAGTTCAAATGATCATTTAAGCTAATCATTGCTGCTCATTTAGTAAAGGCTTATAAGTGAAGCATAATGCATGACATCACACAGTTGGGGATAAAATTGGATTACTTGGGTGGTTTGTCGTATCTATTTGAGTTTCAAATTTTTTCATAGTGTAGAAAATTGAGCTAGCATAACGTGTGCGTTGGATTCATGTCATTCTGAGCTCTAAATCAAAAGTTACGGATGAATTAGTGCGGACATGTCAAGTTGATTGGTCAGTGCAAATGATCATTCTAAGCTGATCATTGTGCTCATTGAGTAAAGGCTAATAAGTGAAGCATAATGCATGGCATCATATAGTTTGGGATAGATTGGCTTACTTGGAGGCTTTGTCGAATCTATTTAAGTCTGAAAATTTGTTATTGTATAGAGAATTGAGCTAGCATTACGTGGGCATTGGATTCATGTCATTCTGAGCTATAAATCAAAATTTAAGGATGAATAATGCGGACATGTCAAGTTGATTGGTCAGTTCAAATGATCATTCTAAACTGATCATTGGTGCTAATTGAGGAAAGGCTTATAAGTGAACCATAATGCATGGCATCACGAAGTTTGGGATAAACTGGATTACTAGGAGGCTTTGTCGTATCTATTTGAGTCTGAAATTTTGTCATTGTATAGAAAATTGAGCTAGCATTAAGTGGGAATGGGATTCATATCATTCTGAGTTCGATATCAAAAGTTACGGATGATTTAGTGCAGACTTGTCAAGTTGATTGGCCAGTTCAACTGATCATTCTAAGCTGATCATTGGTGCTCATCGAGTAAAAGCTTATACGTGAAGCATAATGCATGGCATGACGCAGTTTGGCATAGATTGGATTACTTGGAGGATTTGTAGTAACCATTTGAGTCTCAAAATTTGTCATTGTAAAGAAAATTGGTCATTGGATTCATGTCATTCTGAGTTCTTAATCAAAAGTTACGGACGATTTAGTGCGCACATGTCAAGTTGATTGGCCAGTTCTACTGATCATTTTAAACTGATCATTGGTGCTCATTGAGTAAAGGCTTATAAGTGAAGCATAATGTGGGGCATCACACAATTTGAGATAGATTGGATTACTTGAAGGCTTTTTCGTATCTATTTGAGTTTGAAAATTTGTAATTGTATAGAAAATTGTAGCTAGCATAACGTGGGCATTGGATTCATCTCATTCTGAGCTCTAAATTAAAAGTTACAGACGATTTAGTGCGGACATGTCAAGTTGATTGGGCAGTTCAAGTGATCATTCTAAATTGATTACTTGTCGTATCTATTTGAGTCTGGAATTTTGTCATTGTATAGAAAATTGAGCTAGCATTACGTGGGCATTGGAATCATGTTAGTCTGAGCGGTAAATCAAAAATTACGGATGATTTAGTGCGGACCTGTCAAGTTGATTGGCAAGTTCAACTGATCATTTTAAGTTGATCATTGCTGCTCATTGAGTAAAGGCTTTATAAGTGATTCATAATGCATGGCATCACGCAGTTTGGGAAAGATTGGATTACTTGTAGGCTTTGTAATATCTATTTGAGTCTGAAAATTTGTCATTATATAGAAAATTGGGTGCAGACATGTCAAGTTTATTGGCCAATTCAACTGATCATTCTAAGCTGATCATTTGTGCTCATTGAGTAAAGGCTTATAAGTTTAACATAATGAATGACATAACGCAGTTTGGGATAGATTGGATTACTTTGAAGCTTTGTTGTATCTATTTGAGTCTGAAAATTTGTCATTGTATAGAAAATTGAGTTAGCATTATGTGGGCATTGGATTCATGTCATTCTGAGTTCTAAATCAAAAGTTACGGACGATTTAGTGGGCACATGTCAAGTTGATTGGCCAGTTCGACTGATCATTCTAAGCCGATCATTTGTGCTCATTGAGTAAAGGCTTATAAGTTTAGCATAATGCATGACATCACGCAGTTTAGGATTGATTGGATTACTTTGAGGCTTGGTCGTATCTATTTGAGTCTTTAAATTTGTCATTGTATAGAAAATTGAGCTAGCATAATGTGGGCGTTGGATTCGTGTCATTCTGAGCTCTAAATCAAAAGTTACGGATGATTTAATACGGACAAGTCAAGTTGATTGGGCAGTTCAACTAATCATTCTAAGCTGATCATTGGTGCTCATTGAGTAAAGGTTTATAAGGGAAGCATAATGCATGGCATCACTAGTTTGGGATAAATTGGAATATTTGGAGGGTTTGCCATTTCTATTTGAGTTTGAAAATTTTTCATTGTATAGAAAATTGAGCTACCATAACGTGGGCGTTGGATTCATGTCATTATAAGCCCTAAATCAAAAGTTACCGACAATTTATTGCGGACATGTCAAGTTCATTGGTCAGTTCAAACGATCATTCTAAGTTAATCATTGGTGCTCATTGAGAAAAGGCTTATAAGTGAAGCATAATGCATGACGTCACTCAGTTTCTGATATATTGGATTACTTCGAGGCTTTGTCGTATCTATTTGAGTCCAAAATTTTGTAATAGTATAGAAAATTGAGCTAGCATAATGTGGGTGTTGGATTAATGTCACTTTAAGCTCTAAATCAAAAGTTATGAACGATTTAGTGCGGACAAATCAAGTTGATTGGTCAGTTCAAATGATCATTCTAAACTGATCATTGGTGCTCATTGAGTAAAGACTTATAAGTGAGGCATAATGCATGGCATCAAACAGTTTGGGATAGATTGGATTACTTGGAGACTTTGTCGTATCTATTTGAGTCTGAAAATTTCTCAATGTATAGAAAATGGAGCTAGCATTACATGGGGCATTGGATTCATATCATTTTGAGCTAAAAATCAAAAGTTACGGATGATTTAGTGCGGACATGTCAAGTTGATTGGTAAGTTCAACTGATCATTCTAAGCTGATAATTGGTGCTCTTTAAGTAAAGGCTTATAAGTGAAGCATAATGCATGACATCACGCAGTTTGAGATAAATTGTATTACTTAGAGGTTTGTCGTATCTATTTGAGTTTGAAAACTTTTCATAGTATAGAAAATTGAGCTAGCATAACATGGGCGTTGGATTAATGTCAATCTGAGCCCTAAATCAAAAGTTACCGACGATTTATTACGGACATGTCAATTTCATTGGTCAGTTCAAATGATCATTCTAAGTTGATCATTGGTGCTCATTGAGTAAAGTATTTTAACTGATGCATAATGCATGGCACCACACAGTTTGGGATAGATTGGATTACTTGGAGGCTTTGTCGTATCTATATGAGGCTGAAAATTTCTCATTGTATAGAAATTTGACCTAGCATTACGTGGGCATTGGATTCATATCATTCTGAGCTCAATATCAGAAGTTACGGATGATTTATTGCAGACATGTGAAGTTGATTGGCTAGTTCAACAGATCATTCTAAGCTGATCATTGGTGCTCATTTAGAAAATGCTTAAAAGTGATGCATAATGCATGGCATCACGCATCTTGGGATAGATTAGATTACTTGTAGGCTTTGTCGTATCTATTTGAGGCAGAAAATTTGTCATTGTATAGAAAATTGAGCGAGGATAACGTGGGCATTGGATTCATGTCATTCTGAGCTCTAAATCAAAAGTTACGGATGATTTAGTGGGAACATGTCAAGTTAATTGGTCAGTTCAGATGATCATTCTAAGCTGATCATTGGTGCTCATTGAGTAAAGGCTTATAAGTGATGCATAATGCATGACATCACACAGTTTGAGGTAAATGGGAGTACTTGGAGGTTCGTATCTATTTGAGTCTGAAAATATGTCATTGTATAGAAAATTGAGCTAGCAATATGTGGGCATTGGATTCATATCATTCTGACCTTGAAATCAAAAGTTACGGATGATTTAGTGCGGACATGTGAAGTTGAATGGCCAGTTCAACGTATCATTCTAAGCTGATCACTAGTGCTCATTATGTAGGCTTATAAGTGAAGCATAATGCATGACATCACTCAATTCGGGATAGATTGGATTACTTGCAGGCTTTGTCATATCTATTTGAGTCTGAAATTTTGTAATAGTATAGAAAATTTAGCTGGCATAATGTGGGCGTCGGATTAATGTCATTCTGAGCTCTAAATCAAAAGTTACAGATGATTTAGTGCAGACATGTCAAGTTGATTGGTTAGCTCAAATGATCATTCTAAACTGATCATTGGTGCTCATTGAGTAAAGGCTTATAAGTGAAGCATAATGTTTGGCATGACGCAGTTTGGGATAGATTGGATTACTTGTAGGTTTTGTAGTATCCATTTGAGTCTGAAAATTTGACATTGTACAGAAAATTGAGTTAGCATTACGTGGTCATTGGATTCATGTCATTCTAAGTTATTAATCAAAAGTTACGGACGATTAAGTGGGCACATGTCAAGTTATTTGGCCAGTTCTACTGAACATTTTAAACTGATCATTGGTTCTCATTGAGTAAAGGCTTATAAGTGAAGCATAATGCGGGCATCACACAATTTGGGATAGATTGGATTACTTGGAGGCTTTTTCGTATCTATTTGAGTTTGAAAATTTGTGATTGTATAGAAAATTGAGCTAGCATAACGTCGGCATTGCATTCATGTAATTCTGAGATCTAAATTAAAAGTTACAAACAATTTAGTGCGGACATGTCAAGTTGATTGGGCAGTTCAAGTGATCATTCTAAGCTGATCATTGAATAAAGGCTTATAAGTGAAGCAAAATTCAAGACATCACGCAGTTTGGGATAGATTGGATTACTTGGAGGCTTTGTCGTTTCAATTTGAGTCTGCAATTTTTTAATAGTATAGAAAATTGAGCTAGCATAACGTGAGCGTTGGATTCATGTCATTCTGAGCTCTAAATCAAAAGTGACAGATGAATTAGTGCGGACAAGTCAAGTTGATTGGTCAGTTCAAATGATCAGTATAAGCTGATCATTTGTGCTCATTGAGTAAAGCTTATAAGTGAAGCATAATGCATGGCATCACGTAGTTTGGGATAGATTGGATTACTTGGAGGCTTTGTCGAATCTATTTAAGTCTAAAAATTTGTCATTGTATAGAAAATTGAGCTAGCATTACGTGGGCATCGGATTCATGTCATTCTGAGCTCTAAATCAAAAGTTAGGGATGATTAATACGGACATGTCAAGTCGATTGGTCAGTTCAAATGATCATTCTAAACTGATCATTGGTGCTAATTGAGTAAAGGCTTATAAGTGAAGCATAATGCATGGCATCACGCAGTTTGGGATAAATTGGATTACTTGGCGGCTTTGTCGTATCTATTTGAGTATGAAATTTTGTCATTGTATAGATAATTGAGCTAGCATTACGTGGGCATTGGAACCATGTCATTCAGAAATCTAAATCAAAAGTTACGGATGATTTAGTGCGGACATGTCAAGTTGATTGGCTAGTTCAACTGATCATTTTAAGCTAATCATTGCGGCTCATTTAGTAAAGGCTTATAGGTGAAGCATAATGCATGACATCATGTAGTTTGGGATAAATTGGATTAGTTGGAGGGTTTGTCGTATTTATTTGAGTTTCAAATGTTTTCATAGTATAGAAAATTGAGCTAGCATAACGTGGGTGTTGGAATCATGTCATTCTGAGCTCTAAATAAAAAGTTACGGACAATTTAGTGCAGAAATGTCAAGCTGATTGGTTAGTTCAAATGATCATTCTAAGCTGATCATTGGTGCTCATTGAGTAAAGGCTTATAAGTTAAGCATAATGCATGACATCACACAATTCGGGATAGATTTGATTACTTAGAGGCTTTGTCATATCTATTTGAGTATGAAAATTTTTCATTGTATAGAAAATTGAGCTAGCATTATGTGGGCATTAGATTCATGTGATTCTGAGCTCTAAATCAATAGTTACGGATGATTTAGTGCGGACATGTCAAGTTGATTGGTCAGTTCAAGTGATCATTCTAAGCTCATCATTGGTTCTCATTGAGTAAGGCTTATAAGTGATGCATAATGCATGGCATCACACAGTTTGGGATAGATTGGATTACTTGAAAGCATTTTCGTATCTATTTGAGTCTGAAAATTTCTCATTGTATAGAAAATTGAGCTACCATTACGTGGGGCATTGGATTCATATCATTTTGAGCTCAAAATCAAAAGATACGGATGATTTAGTGCGGACGTGTCACGTTGATTGGCCAGTTCAACTGATCATTCTAAGCTGATCATTGGTGCTCATTGAGTAAAGGCTTATAAGTGAAGCATAATGCATGACATCACGCAGTTTCGGATAAATTGGATTACTTTGAGGCTTTTTCTAACTATTTGAGTCTTAAAATTTGTCATTGTATAAAAAATTGAGCTACCATAATGTGGGCATTGGATTCATGTCATTCTGAGCTCTAAATCAAAAGTTACAGATGATTTAATGCGGACAAGTCAAGTTGATTGGGCAGTTCAACTAATCATTTTAAGCTAATCATTGGTGCTCATTGAGTAAAGGTTTATAAGGGAAGCATAATGCATGGCATGACGAGTTTGGGATAGATTGGATTACTTGGAGGTTTTGTCATTTCTATTTGAGCTTGAAAATTTGTTATTGTATAGAAAATTGAGCTACCATAACGTGGGCATTGGATTCATGTCATTTTGAGCCCTAAATCAAAAGTTACCAACGATTTATTGCGGACAAGTCAAGTTCATTGGTCAGTTCAAATGATCATTCTATACTGATCATTGGTGCTCATTGAATAAAGGCTTATAAGTGAAGCATAAAGCATGGCATCACTCAGTTAGGGATAGATTGGATTACTTGGATGCTTTGTTGTATCTATTTGAGTCTGAAAACTTGTCATTGTATAGAAAATTGATCTAGCATTACGGGGGCATTAGATTCATGTCATTTTGATCTCTAAATCAAAAGTTACAGATGATTTAGTACAGACATGTCAAGTTGATTGGGTAGTTCTACTGATCATTCTAAGCTGATCATTGGTACTCCTTGAGTAAAGGCATATAAGTGAAGCATAATGCATGACATCATGCAGTTTTGTATAGATTGGATTACTTGGAGAATTTTTCATATATATTTGAGTTTGAAATTTTGATTTAGTATAGAAAATTACCATAACGTGGGCGTTGGATTCATGTCATTCTGAGCTCTAAATCAAAAGTTACGGACGATTTAGTTCAGACATGTCAAGTTGAGTTGTCAGTTCAAATGATCATTCTAACCTGATCAATGGTGCTCATTGAGTAAAGGCTTATAAGTGAAGCATAATGCATGGCATCACGCTGTCTAGAATAGATTGGATTACTGGGAGGCTTTGTGGTATCTATTTGAGTCTGGAATTTTGTCATTGTATAGAAAACGTGGGCATCGGATTCATGTCATTCTGAGCTCTAAATCAAAATTTACGGATGATTTAGTGCGGACAGGTCAAGTTGATTGGTCAGTTCAAATGATCATTCTAAGCTGATCATTGGTGCTCATTGAGTAAAGGGTTATAAGTGAAGCATAATGCATGGCGTCACGTAGTTTGGGATAGATTGGATTACTTGGACGCTTTGTCATATCTATTTGAGTCTAAAAACTTGTCTTTGTATAAAATATTAAGCTAGCATTACGTGGGCATTGGATTCATGCCATTCAGTGCTCTAAATCAAAAGTTACGGATGATTTAGTGGGGACATGTCATGTTGATTAGTCAGTTCAAATGATCATTCTAAGCTGATCGTTGGTGCTCATTCAGTAAGCGCTTATAAGTGAATCGTAATGCATGGCATCATGCAGTTTGGGATAGATTGGATTATTTGGAGGCTTTGTCGTATCTATTTGAGTCTGAAAATTTGTCATCGTATAGAAAATTGAGCTAGCATAACGTGGGCATTGGATTCATGTCATTCTGAGCTCCAAATCAAAAGTTACGGACGATTTAGTGCGGACATGTCAAGTTGAATGGGCAGTTCAACTGATCAATCTAAGCTGATCATTTGTTGTCATTGAATAAATGCTTATAAAGGAAGCATAATGCATGCCATCACGCAGTTTGGAATAGATTGTATTACTTGGAGGCTTTGTGGTATCCATTTGAGTCTGAAAATTTGTCATTGTATAGAAAATTGAGCTAGCATTACGTGGGCATTGGATTCATGTCATTTTCAGTTCTAAATCAAAAATTACGGACGATTTAATGGGGACATGTCAAGATGATTGGCCAGCTCAACTGATCATTCTAACCTAATCATTGGTGCTCATTGAGTAAAGGCTTATAAGTGAAGCGTAATTCATGGCATCACACAGTTTAGGATAGATTGGATTACTTGGAGGCTTTGTCGTATTTATTTGAGTCTGAAAATTTGTCATTTTATAGAAAATTGAGCTAGCAAAACATGGGCATTGGATTCATGTCATTCGGACCTCTAAATCAAAAGATACGGACAATTTAGTGCGGACATGTCAAGTTGATTGGGTAGTTCAACCGATCATTCTAAGCTGATCATTGGAGCTCATTGAATAAAGGCTTATAAGTGAAGCATTTTGCATGGCATCACGCAGTTTGGGATAGATTGGATTACTTGGAGGCTTTGTCTTATCTATTTGAGTCTGCAATTTTGTCATTGTATAGAGAATTGAGCTAGCATAACGTGAGCATTGGATTCATGTCATTTTGATTGGGTAGTTCTACTGATCATTCTAAGCTGATCATTGGTGCTCCTTGAGTAAAGGCATATAAGTGAAGCATAATGCATGACATCACACAGTTTTGGATAGATTGGATTACTTGGAGAATTTTTCGTATGTATTTGAGTTTGAAATTTTGTCATAGTATAGAAAATTGAGCTAGCATAACATGGGCATTGGATTCATGTCTTTCTGAGCTCTAAATCAAAAGTAACGAACGATTTAGTTAAGACATGTCAAGTTGATTGGTCAGTTCAAATGATCATTCTAACCTGATCAATGGTGCTCATTGAGTAAAGGGTTATAAGTGAAGCATAATGCATGTCATCACATTGTCTGGGAAAGATGTGATTACTGGGAGGCTTTGTCGTATCTATTTGAGTCTGAAAATTTGTCATTGTATAAAAAATTGGGCTAGCATTACGTGGGCATCAGATTCATGTCATTCAGAGCTCTAAATCAAAAGTTACGGACGATTTAGTGCGGACATGTCAAGTTGATTGGTGAGTTAAACTGATCATTATAATCTGATAATTGGTGCTAATTGAGTAAAGGCTTATAAGTGAAGCATAATACATGAAATCACTCAGTTTAGAATAGATTGGATTACTTCGAGGCTTTGTCGTATCTATTTGAGTCCGAAATTTTGTAATAGTATTGAAAACTTAGCTAGCATAACGTACGCGTTAGATTAATGTCATTCTGAGCTCTAAATCAAAAGTTACGGATGATTTAGTGCGGACATGTCAAGTTGATTGGCCAGTTCAACAGATCATTCTAAGCTGATCATTGGTGCTCATAGAGTAAAGCCTTGAAGTGAAATATAATGCATGACATCACGCAGTTTGGGATAGATTGGATTACTTATAGGCTTTGTCGAACCTATTTAAGTCTGAAAATTTGTCATTGTATAGAAAATTAAGCTAGCATTAAGTGGGCATTCTATTCATGTCATTTTTAGCTCTAAATCAAAAGGTACAGATTATTTGGTGCGGACATGTCAAGTTAGTTGGTCAGTTAAAATGATCATGCTGATCATTGGTGCTCATTGAGTAAAGGCTTATAAGTGATGCATAATGTATGGCATCATGCAGTTCGGGATAGATTGGATTGCTTGGAGGCTTTGTTGTATCTATTTGAGTCTGAAAACTTGTCATTGTATAGAAAATTGAGCTAAAATTACGTGGGCATTAGATTCATGTCATTTTGATCTCTAAATCAAAAGTTACAGACGATTTAGTGTGGACATGTCAAGTTGATTGGGTAGTTCTACTGATTATTCTAAGCTGATCATTGGTGCTCCTTGAGTAAAGGCATATACGTGAAGCATAATGCATGACATCACGTAGTTTTGTATAGATTGGATTACTTGGAGAATTTTTCATATATATATATTTGAGTTTGAAATTTTGATATAGTATAGAAAATTGAGCTACCATAACGTCGGCATTGGATTCATGTCTTTCTGAGCTCTAAATCAAAAGTTACGGACAATATAGTTCAGACATGTCAAGTTGATTTCTCAGTTCAAATGATCATTCTAACCTGATCAATAGTGCTCATTGAGTAAAGGCTTATAAGTGAAGCATAATGCAAGGCATCACGCTGTCTGGGATAGATTGGATTACTGGGAGGCTTTGTCATATCTATTTGAGTCTGAAAATTTGTCATAGTATAGAAAATTGAGCTACCATAACGTGGGCGTTGGATTCGTGTCTTTCTGAGCTCTAAATCAAAAGTTACGGACGATTTAGTTCAGACATGTCAAGTTGATTGGTCAGTTCAAATGATCATTCTAACCTGATCAATGGTACTCATTGAGTAAAGGCTTATAAGTCAAGCATAATGCATGGCATCACGTTGTCTGGGATAGATTGGATTACTGGAAGACTTTGTCGTATCTATTTGAGTCTGAAAATTTGTATTTGTATAGAAAATTGAGGTACCATTACGTTGGCATCGGATTCATATCATTCTGAGCTCGAAATCAAAAGTTACGGATGATTTAGTGCAGACATGTCAAGTTGATTGGTCAGTTCAAATGATCATTTTAAGCTGATCAATGGTTCTCATTGAGTAAAGGCTTATTAATGAAGCATAATGCATGGCGTCACGTAGTTTGGGATATACTGGATTACTTGGAGGCTTTGTCGTATCAATTTGAGTCTAAAAATTTGTCTTTCTATAAAAAAATTGAGCTAGCATTACTTGGGCATTAGATTCATGTCATTCTGAGCTCTAAATCAAAAGTTACGGATGATTTAGTGCGGAGATGTCTTGTTGATTGGTCAGTTCAAATGATCATTCTAAGGTGGTCATTGGTGCTCATTCAGTAAACGCTTATAAGTGAATCGTAATGCCTGGCATCACGCAGTTTAAGGTAGATTGGATTATTTGGAGGCTTTGTCGTATCTATTTGAGTCAGAAAATTTGTCATTGTGTAGAAAATTGAGCTAGCATAACGTGGGCATTGGATTCATGTCATTCTGAGCTCCAAATCAAAAGTTACGGACGATTTAGTACGGACATGTCAAGTTGAATGGGCAGTTCAACTGATCAATCTAAGCTGATCATTGGTTGTCATTGAATAAAGGCTTATAAAGGAAGCATAATGCATGCCATCACACAGTTTGGAATAGATTGTATTACTTGGAGGCTTTGTCGTATCCATTTGAGTCTGAAAATTTGTCATTGTATAGAAAATTGAGCTAGAATTACGTGGGCCAGTTCTAAATTGAGCTAGAAAATTGAAAATTGATTGTTGAACTGCCATAACGTGGGCGTTGGATTCGTGTCTTTCTGAGCTCTAAATCAAAAGTTACGGACGATTTAGTTCAGACATGTCAAGTTGATTGGTTAGTTCAAATGATCATTCTAACCTGATCAATGGTACTCATTGAGTAAAGGCTTATAAGTCAAGCATAATGCATGGCATCACGCTGTCTGGGATAGATTGGATTACTGGAAGACTTTGTCGTATCTATTTGAGTCTGAAAATTTGTATTTGTATAGAAAATTGAGGTACCATTACGTTGGCATCGGATTCATATCATTCTGAGCTCGAAATCAAAAGTTATGGATGATTTAGTGCGGACATGTCAAGTTGATTGGTCAGTTCAAATGATCATTTTAAGCTGATCATTGGTGCTCATTGAGTAAAGGCTTATAAATGAAGCATAATGCATGGTGTCACGTAGTTTGGGATAAATTGGATTACTTGGAGGCTTTGTTGTATCTATTTGAGTCTAAAAATTTGTCATTCTATAAAAATTGAGCTAGCATTATGTGGGCATTGGATTCGTGTCATCATGAGCTCTAAATCAAAAGTTACGGACGATTTAGCTGGGACATGTCAAGTTGATGAGCCAGTTACACTTATCATTCCAAGCTGATCATTGGTGCTCATTCAGTAAAGACTTATAAGTGAAACATATTGTGTGGCATCACACAGTTTGGGATAGAGTGGCTTAATTGGAAGATTTGTCGTATCTATTTGAGTTTGAGAATTTGTCATTGTTTAGAAAATTGAGCTGGCATAACGTGCGCATTGGATTAATGTCATCTGAGCTCTAAATCAAAAGTTACAGACGATTTAGTGCGGACATGTCAAGTTGTTTGGGAAGTACAACTGATAATTCTAAGCTGATCGTTGGTGCTCATTTAATAATGGCTTATAAGTGAAGCATAATGCATGACATCACGCAGTTTGGAATAGATTGGATTACTTGGAAGCTTTTTCGTATCTTTTTGAGTCTGAAATTTTGTAATAGTATAGAAAATTGAGCTAGTATAACGTGGGCGTTGGATTCATGTCATTTTGAGATCTAAATCAAAAGTTACAGACGATTCAGTACAGACATGTCAAGTTGATTGGTCAGTTCAAAGGATCATTGTAATCTGATCATTGGTGCTCATTGAGTAAAGGCTTATAAGCGAAGCATAATGCATGGCATCACGCTGTCTGGGATAGATTGGATTACTGGAAGACTTTGTCGTATCTATTTGAGTCTGAAAATTTGTATTTGTATAGAAAATTGAGCTAGCATTACGTGGGCTTCGGATTCATGTCATTCAGAGCTCTAAATCAAAAATTATGGATGATTTAGTGCGGACATGTCAAGTTGATTGGTCAGTTCAAATGATCATTTTAAGCTGATCATTGGTGCTCATTGAGTAAAGGCTTATAAATGAAGCATAATGCATGGTGTCACGTAGTTTGGGATAAATTGGATTACTTGGAGGCTTTGTTGTATCTATTTGAGTCTAAAAATTTGTCATTCTATAAAAATTGAGCTAGCATTATGTGGGCATTGGATTCGTGTCATCATGAGCTCTAAATCAAAAGTTACGGACGATTTAGCTGGGACATGTCAAGTTGATGAGCCAGTTACACTTATCATTCCAAGCTGATCATTGGTGCTCATTCAGTAAAGACTTATAAGTGAAACATATTGTCTGGCATCACACAGTTTGGAATAGAGTGGCTTAATTGGAAGATTTGTCGTATCTATTTGAGTTTGAGAATTTGTCATTGTTTAGAAAATTGAGCTGGCATAACATGCGCATTGGATTAATGTCATCTGAGCTCTAAATCAAAAGTTACAGACGATTTAGTGCGGACATGTCAAGTTGTTTGGGAAGTTCAACTGATAACTCTAAGCTGATCGTTGGTGCTCATTTAATAATGGCTTATAAGTGAAGCATAATGCATGACATCACGCAGTTTGGAATAGATTGGATTACTTGGAAGCTTTTTCGTATCTTTTTGAGTCTGAAATTTTGTAATAGTATAGAAAATTGAGCTAGTATAACGTGGGCGTTGGATTCATGTCATTTTGAGATCTAAATCAAAAGTTACAGACGATTCAGTACAGACATGTCAAGTTGATTGGTCAGTTCAAAGGATCATTGTAATCTGATCATTGGTGCTCATTGAGTAAAGGCTTATAAGCGAAGCATATGCATGGTATCACGCTGTCTGGGATAGATTGGATTACTTGGAGGCTTTGTCGAATCTATTTAAATCTGAGAATTTGCCATTGTATAGAAAATTGAGCTAGCATTACGTGGGCTTTGGATTCATGTCATTCTGAGTTCTATATCAAAAGTAATGGATGATTAAAGTGGACATGTCAAGTTGATTGGTCAGTTCAAATGATCATTCTAAACTGATCACTGGTGCTCATTGAGTAAAGGCTTACAAGGGAAGCATAATGCATGGCATCACGCAGTTTGGGATAGATTGGATTACTTGGAGGCTTTGTCGTTTTTATTTGAGTATGAAAATTTTTCATTGTACAGGAACTTGAGCTAGCATTACATGGGTATTGGATTCATGCCATTCTGAGCTCTGAATCAAAAGTTATGGATGATTAATGCGGAAATGTCAAGTTGATTGGTCAGTTCAAATGATCATTCTAACCTGATCATTGGTGCTCATTGAATAAAAGCTTATAAGTGAAACATAATGCATGGCATCACGCAGTTTGGGATAAATTGCATTACTTGGAGGCTATGTCGTATCTATTTGAGTTTGAAATTTTTTCATAGTATAGAAAATTGAGTTAGAATAACGTGGGTGTTGGAATCATGTCATTCTGAGCTTTAAATCAAACGTTACGGACGATTTAGTGCAGAAATGTTAAGTTGATTGGTCAGTTCAAATGATCATTCTAAGCTGATCATTGGTGCTCATTGAGTAAAGGCTTATTAGCGAAGCATAATGCATGGCATCACATAATTAGGGATAGATTTGAGTACTTGGAGGCTTTGTCTTATAGATTTGAGTCTTAGAATTTGTCATTGTATAAAAAATTGAGCTAGCATTACGTGGGCATTGTATTCATGTCATTCTGAGCTCTAAATCAAAAGGTATGGATGATTTAGTGCAGATATGTGAAGTTGATTGATCAGTTCAAATGATGATTTTAAGTTGATCATTGGTGCTCATTGAGTAAAGGCTTATAAGTGAAGCAAAATGCATGACATCACGCAGCTTGGGATGGATTGGATTACTTGGAGGCTTTGTCGTATCAATTTGAGTCTGAAATTTTGTCATAATATTGAAAATTGAGCTAGCATAACGTGGGTGTTGGAATCATGTCATTTTGAGCTCTAAATCAAAAGTTATGGACGATTTAGTTCGGACAGATCAAGTTGATGATGCCAGTTCAACTGATCATTCTAAGCTGATCAATGGTGCTCATTGATTAAAGGCTTATAAGTGAAACATAATGCGTGGCATCACATAGTTTGGGATAGACAGGCTTAGTTGGAAGGTTTATTGTATCTATTTGAGTTTGAAAATTTGTCATTGTATAAAAAATTGAGCTGGCATAACGTGGGCATTGGGTTCATGTCATTTTGAGCTCTAAATAAAAAGTTACAGACGACTTAGTGCGGACATGTCAAGTTGATTGGGCAGTTTAATTGATTATTGGTGGTCATTGAATAAAGGCTTATAAGTGAAGCATGATGCATGACTTCACGCAGTTTGGGATAGATTGGATTACTTGGATGCTTTTTCGTATCTATTTGAGTCTGAAATTTTGTAAAAGTATAGAAAATTGAGCTAGCATAACGTGGGCATTGGATTCATGTCATTTTGAGCTCTAAATCAAAAGTTACAGAGGATTCAGTACAGACATGTCAAGTTGATTGGTCAGTTCAAATGATCATTCTGATCTGGTCATTAGTGCTCATTGAGTAAAGGCTTATAAGTGAAGCATAATGCATGGTATCACACTGTCTGGGATAGATTGGATTACTTGGAAGCTTTGTTGAATCTATTTAAATATGAGAATTTGCCATTGTATAGGAAATTGAGCTAGCATTACGTGGGCATTGAATTCATGTCATGCTGAGTTCAAAATCAAAAGTTATGGATGATTAAAGCGGAAATGTCAAGTAGATTCGTCACTTCAAATGATCATTCTAAACTGATCATTGGTGCTCGTTGAGTAAAGGCTTACAAGGGAAGCATAATGCATGGCATCACGCAGTTTGGGATAGATTGGATTACTTGGAGGCTTTGTCGTTTTTATTTGATTATGAAAATTTGTCATTGTATAGGAACTTGAGCTAGCATTACATGGGTGTTGGATTCATGCCATTCTGAGCTCTGAATCAAAAGTTACAGATGATTAATGCGGAAATGTCAAGTTGATTGGTCAGTTCAAATGATCATTCTAAACTGATCATTGGTGCTCAATGAATAAAAGCTTATAAGTGAAGCATAATGCATGGCATCACGCATTTTGGGATAAATTGGATTACTTGGAGGCTCTGTCGTATCTATTTGAGTTTGAAATTTTTTCATAGTTTAGAAAATTGAGTTAGAATAACGTGGGTGTTGGAATCATGTCATTCAGAGCTTTAAATCAAACGTTACAGACGATTTAGTGGAGAAATGTTAAGTTGATTTGTCAGTTCAAATGATCATTCTAAGCTGATCATTGGTGCTCATTGAGTAAAGGCTTATAAGCGAAGCATAATGCATGGCATCACATAGTTAGGGATAGATTTGATTACTTGGAGGAATTGTTTTATATATTTGATTCTTAAAATTTGTCATTGTTTAAAAATATGAGCAAGCATTTTGTGGGCATTGAATTTATGTCATTCTGAGCTCTAAATCAAAAGGTACGGATGATTTAGCTCAGATATGTCATGTTGATTGATCAGTTCAAATAATGATTTTAAGTTGATCATTGGTGCTCAATGAGTAAAGGCTTATAAGTGAAGCAAAATGCATGACATCACTCAGCTTGGGATAGATTGGATTACTTGGAGGCTTTGTCGTATCAATTTGAGTCTGAAATTTTGTCATAATATTGAAAATTGAGCTAGCATAACGTGGGTGTTGGAATCATGTCATTTTGAGCTCTAAATCAAAAGTTATGGACAATTTAGTTGGGACAGATCAAGTTGATGAGCCAGTTCAACTTATCATTCTAAGCTGATCAATGGTGCTCATTGATTAAAGGCTTATAAGTGAAACATAATGCGTGGCATCACACAGTTTGGGATAGACATGCTTACTTGGAGGCTTTGTCGTATCCATTTGAGTTTGAAAATTTGTCATTGTATAGAAAATTGAGCTGGCATAACGTGGGCATTGGGTTCATGTCATTTTGAACTCTAAATAATAAGTTACAGACGATTTAGTGCGGACATGTCAAGTTGATTGGGCAGTTTAACTGATCATTGGTGCTCATTGCATAAAGGCTTATAAGTGAAGCATGATGCATGACATCACGCAGTTTGGGATATATTGGATTACTTGGAGGCTTTTTCGTATCAATTTGAGTCAGAAATTTTGTAATAGTATAGAAAATTGAGCTAGCATAACGTGGGCGTTGGATTCACGTCCCTTTGAGCTCTAAATCAAAAGTTACGGGCGATTCAGTGCAGACATGTCAATTTGATTGGTCAGTTCAAATGATCATTCTAATCTGATCATTAGTGCTCATTGAGTAAAGGCTTATAAGTGAAGCATAAGACATGGTATCACGCTGTCTAGGATAGATTGGATTACTTGGAGGCTTTGTCGAATCTATTTAAATCTGAGAATTTGCCATTGTATAGAAAATTGAGCTAGCATTACGTGGGCATTGGATTCATGTCATTCTGAGTTCTAAATCAAAAGTTATGGATGATTAAAGCAGACATGTCAAGTTGATTGGTCTGTTCAAATGATCATTCTAAACTGATCATTGGTTCTCATTGAGTAAAGGCTTACAAGGGAAGCATAATGCATGGTATCACGCAGTTTGGGATAGATTGGATTACTTGGAGGCTTTGTCGTTTTTATTTGAGTATGAAAATTTGTCATTGTATAGAAACTTGAGCTAGCATTATGTGGGTATTGGATTAATGCCATTCTGAGCTCTGAATCAAAAGTTACGGATGATTAATGCGGAAATGTCAAGTTGATTGGTCAGATCAAATGATCATTCTAATCTTATCATTAGTGCTCATTGAGTAAAGGCTTATAAGTGAAGCATATTGCATGGTATCACACTATCTGGGGTAGATTGGATTACTTGGAGGCTTTGTCGAATCTATTTAAATATGAGAATTTGCCATTGTATAGAAAATTGAGTTACAATAATGTGGGTGTTGGAATCATGTCATTCTGAGCTTTAAATCAAACGTTACAGACGATTTAGTGCAGAAAAATACTTATAAGCGAAGCATAATGCATGGTATCACATAATTAGGGATTGATTTTATTACTTGGAGGCTTTGTCTTATAAATTTGAATCTTAAAATTTGTCATTGTATAAAAAATTGAGCTAGCATTACGTGGGCATTGAATTCATGTCATTCTGAGCTCTAAATCAAAAGTTACGGATGATTTAGTGCAGATATGTCAAGTTGTTTGATCAGTTCAAATGATGATTTTAAGTTGATCATTGGTGCTCATTGAGTAAAGGCTTATAAGTGAAACATAATGCGTGGCATCACACAGTTTGGGATAGACAGGCTTACTTGGAGGCTTTGTCGTATCTATTTGAGTGTGAAAATTTGTCATTGTATAGAAAATTGAGCTGGCATAACATGGGCATTGGGTTCATGTCATTTTGAGCTCTAAATAAAAAGTTACAGATGATTTAGTGCGGACATGTCAAGTTGATTCGGCAGTTTAACTGATCATTGGTGCTCATTGAATAAAGGCTTATAAGTGAAGCACGATGCATGACATCACGCAGTTGGGATAGATTGGATTAAATTGGAGGCTTTTTCGTATCTATTTGAGTCTGAAATTTTGTAATTGTATAGAAAATTGAGCTAGCATAACGTGGGCGTTGGATTCATGTCATTTTGAGCTCTAAATCAAAAGTTACCGACGATTCAGTGCAGACATGTCAAGTTGATTGATCTGTTCAAATGATCATTCTAATCTGATCATTAGTGCTCATTGAGTAAAGGCTTATAAGTCAAGCATAATGCATGGTATCACGCTGTCTGGGATAGATTGGATTACTGGGAGGCTTTGTCGAATCTATTTAAATCTGAGAATTTGCCATTGTATAGAAAATTGAGCTAGCATTACGTGGGCATTGGATTCATGTCATTCTGAGTTCTAAATCAAAAGTTATGGATGATTAAAGCGGACATGTCAAGTTCATTGATCAGTTCAAATGATCATTCTAAACTGGTCATTGGTGCTCATTGAATAAAAGCTTATAAGTGAAGCATAATGCATGGCATCACGCAGTTTGGGATAAATTGGATTACTTGGAGGCTATGTCGTATCCATTTGAGTTTGAAATTTTTTCATAGTATAGAAAATTGAGTAAGAATAACGTGGGTGTTGGAATAATGTCATTCTGAGCTTTAAATCAAACGTTACAGACGATATAGTGGAGAAATGTTAAGTTGATTGGTCAGTTCAAATGATCATTCTAAGCTGATCATTGGTGCTCATTGAGTAAAGGCTTATAAGTGAAGCATAATGCATGGCATCACGTAGTTGGGATAGATTGGATTACTTGGAGGCTTTGTCGTATCTATTTGAGTCTGAAAATTTGTCATTGTACAGAAAATTGAGCAACCATATCGTGGGAATTTAAGTCATGTCATTCTAAGCTCTAAATCAAAACTTACGTACGATTTGTGCGGACTCGTCAAGTTGATTGATCAGCATAATGCATGACATCACGCAGTTTGAAGTAGATTGGATTGCTTGGAGGCTTTGTCATATCTATTTGAATCTGAAATTTT
Organism: Pugionium dolabratum; assembly: GCA_018901945.1. NCBI lineage: Eukaryota > Viridiplantae > Streptophyta > Magnoliopsida > Brassicales > Brassicaceae > Pugionium > Pugionium dolabratum. The sequence goes on from JAEVFF010000047.1 coordinate 413,225, forward strand.
GTCATAGTATAGAAAATTGAGCTAGCATAACGTGGGCGTTGGATTCATGTCATTATGAGCTCTAAATCAAAACTTACGGATGATTTAGTGCGGACATGTCAAGTTGATTGGTCATTTCAAATGATCATTCTAAGCTGATCATTGGTGCTCATTGAGAAAGGCTTGTATGTGAAGCATAATGCATGACATAAATCAGTTTGGGATAGATTGGATTACTTGGAGGCTTTGTCATATCTATTTGAGTCTGAAAATTTTGTCATAGTATAGAAAATTGATCTAGCATTATGTGGGCGTTGGATACATGTCATTATGAGCTCTAATTCAAAACGTACGGACGATTTAGTGCGGACATGTCAAGTTAATTGGTCAGTTCAAATGATCATTCTAAGCTGATCATTGGTGCTCATTGAGTAAAGGCTTATAAGTCAAGAACAATGAATGACATCACGCAGTTCGTGATAGATTGGATTACTTGGAGGCTTTGTCGTATCTATTTGAGTCTGAAATTTTGTCATGGCATAGAAAATTGAGCTAGCATAACGTAGCGTTGGATTCATGTCATTATGAGCTCCAAATCAAAACTTACGGACGATGAGTAAAGGCTTATAAGCGAAGCATAATGCATGGCATCACGCAGTTTGGGATAGATTGGATTTCTCTGAGGCTTTGTCGTATGTATTTGAGTCTGAAATTTTGTCACGTTATAGAAAATTGAGCTAGCATACCGTGTGAGTTGGATTCAGGTCATTCTGATCTCTAACTCATAAGCTATGAACGATTTAGTTCGGAAATTTCAAATTGATCGGTCTGTTAAAATGATCATTATAAACTGATCATTGGGGGTCATTGATTAAAACTTCAGAACTGAAGCATAATGCATGGCATCACGCAGTTTGGGATAGATTGGATTTTTTGTAGGCTTTGTCGTATCTATTTGAGTTTGAAAATTTTTCATTGCATAGAAAATTGAGCTAAGATAACGTGGGAATTAGATTCATGTCATTCTTAGCTCTAAATAAAAATTGACGGATGATTTAGTGCGGACATGTTAAGTTGATTGGTCAGTTCAAATGATCATTCTAAGCTGATCATTGGTGCTCAAGGAGTAAAGGCTTATAAGTGAAGCATAATGCATGACATCACGCAGTTTGAAATAGATATGATTGCTTGGAGGCCTTGTCGTATCTATTTGAATCTGAAATTTTGTCATAGTATAGAAAATTGAGCTACTATAACGTGGGCTCTAAATCAAAACTTACTGACGATTGAGTTGGATTCATGTCATTATGAGCTCTAAATCAAAACTTACTGACGATTTAGTGCAGATATGTCAAGTTGATTGGTCAGTTCAAATGATCACTCTAAGCTGATCTTTGGTGCTCATTGAGTAAAGCCTTGTAAGTGAAGCATAATGCATTACATCACGCAGTTTGGGATATATTGGATTATTTGGATGCTTTGTCGTATCTATTTGAGTCTGAAATTTTGTCATAGTATAGAAAATTGAGCTACGATAACGTGGGCGTTGGATTCATGTCATTATGAGCTCCAAATCAAAACTTACAAACGATTTAGTGCAAACATGTAGAGTTGATTGGTCAGTTCAAATGATCATTCTAAGCTGTTCATTGGTGCTCATTGAGTAAAAGCTTATAAGTGAAACATAATATATGGCATCACACAGTTTGGGATAAATTGGATTACTTGGAGGCATTGTCGTATCTATTAGAGTCTGAAATTTTATCATTGTATGTAATATTGAGCTAGCATAGCATTGGCGTTGGATTCATGTCATTATGAGCTCTAAATCAAAACTTACGTACGATTTAGTGTGGACATCTCAAGTTGATTGGTCAGTTCAAATGATCTTTCTGAGCTGATCATTGGTGCTCATTGAGTAAAGGCTTGTAAGTGAAGCATAATGCATGACATCACGCAGTTTGGGATAGATTGGATTACTTGGAGGCGTTGTCGTATCTATTTAAGTCTAAAATTTTGTCATATTATAGAACATTGAGTTAGAGTTACATGGGCGTTGGATTAATGTCATTCTGAGCTCTAAATCAAAACTTACGGACGATTTAATGCGGATATCTCAAGTTGATTCGTCAGTTCAAATGATCATTCTAAGCTGATCATTGGTGCTCATTGAGTAAAGGCTAGTAAGTGAAGCATAATGCATGATATCACGCAGTTTTGGATAGATTGGATTATTTAGATGTTTTGTCGTATCTATTCGAGTCTGAAATTTTGTCATACTATAGAAAATTGAGTTAGCGTTACATGGGCGTTGGATTCATGTCATTATGAGCTTTAAATCAAAACTTACGGACGATTTAGTGCGGACATCTCAAGTTGATTGGTAAGTTCAAATGATCATTCTAAGCTGATCACTGGTGCTTAATGAGTAAAGGCTTGTATGTGAAGCATAATGCATTACGTCAAATAGTTTGGGATAGATAGGATTATTTGGATGCTTTGTCGTATCTATTTGAGTCTGAAAGTTTGTCATAGTATAGAAAATTGAGCTACCATAACATGGGCATTGGATTCATGTCATTATGAGCTCCAAATCAAAACTTACAGACGATTTAGTGCGGACATGTCAAGTTGATTGGTCAGTTCAAATGGTCATTCAAAGTTGTTCATTGGTGCTCATTGAGTAAAGGCTTATAAGTGAAGCATAATGCATGGCATCACGCAGTTTAGGATATATTGTATTACTTGGAGGTATTGTCGTATCTATTTGAGTCTGAAATTTTGTCATTGTATGGAATATTGAGCTAGCATAACATGGGCTTTGGATTCATGTCATTATGAGATCTAAATCAAAACTTACGGACAATTTAGTGTGGACATGTCAAGTTGATTGGTCTGTTAAAATGATCATTCTATGCTTATCATTGGTGCTCATTGAGTAAAGGCTTGTAAGTGAAACATAATGCATGAAATCACGCAGTATGCGATAGATTGGATTACTTGGAGGCTTTGTCGTATCTATTTTAGTCTGAAAATTTTGTCATATTATAGAGCATTGAGTTATCATTACATGGGTGTTGGATTCATGTCATTCCGAGCTCTAAATCAAAAGTTACGGACAATTTAGTGCGGACATGTCAAGTTGATTGGTCAGTTCAACTGATCATTCTAAGGTGATCATTGGTGCTCATTGAGTAAAGGCTTATAAATGAAGCATAATGCATGACATCACACAGTTCGGGATAGATTGGATTATTTGGAGGCTTTGTCGTATCGATTTGAGTCTGAAATTTTGTCATATTATAGAAAATTGAGCTAGTATAACATGGGCGTTGGATTCATGTCATTATGAGCTCTAAATCAAAACTTACGGACGATTTTGTGCGTACATGCCAAGTTGATTGGTCAGTTCAAATGATCATTCTAAGCTGATCATTGGTGCTCATTGAGTAAAGACTTATTAGTGAAGCATCATGCATGGCGTCACGTAGTTTGGGATAGACTGAATTATTTGGATGCTTTGTTGTATCTATTTGAGTCTGAAATTTTGTCATAGTATAGAAAATTGAGCTACCATAACGTGGGCGTTGGATTCATGTCAATATGAGCTCCAAATCAAAACTTACAAACGATTTAGTGCGGACATGTCAAGTTGATTGGTCAGTTCAAATGATCATTCTAAGCTGTTCATTGGTCCTCATTGAGTAAAGGCTTATAAATGAAGCAAAATGCATGGCATCACGCAGTTTGGGATAGATTGGATTACTTGGAGGCATTGTCGTATCTATTTGAGTCTGAAATTTTGTCATTGTATGGAATATTGAGCTAGCATAACATGGGCATTGGATTCATGTCATTATGAGCTCTAATAAAACTTACGTACGATTTTGTGTGGAAATCTCAAGTTGATTGGTCTGAGCTGATCATTGGTGCTCATTGAGTAAAGGCTTGTATGTGTAACATAATGCATGACATAACGCAGTTTGGGATAGATTGGATTACTTGGAGGCTTTTTCGTATCTATTTTAGTCTGAAACTTTTGTCATATTATAGAACATTGAGTTAGCATTACATGGGCGTTGGATTCATGTCATTCTGAGGTCTAAATAAAAAGGTACGGATGATTTAGTGCGGACTTGTTATGTTGATTGGTCAGTTCAACTGATTATTCTAATCTGATCATTGATGCTCATTGAGTAAAGGCCTATAAGTGAAGCATAATGCATGACATCATGCAGTTTAGGATAGATTGGATTACTTGGAGGCTTTGTCGTATCGATTTGAGTCTGAAATTTTGTCATAGTATAGAAAATTGAGCTAGCATAATGTGGGCATTGTATTCATGTCATTATGAGCTCTAAATCAAAACTTACGAACGATTTACTGTGGACATGTCAAGTTGATTGGTCAGTTCAATTGATCATTCTAAGCTGATCATTGGTGCTCATTGCGTAAAGGCTTATAAGTGAAGCATAATGCATGGCATCACGTAGTTTAGGATAGATTGGATTACTTTGAGGTTTTGTCATATCTATTTGAGTTTGAAATTTTGTCATAGTATAGAAAATTTAGCTACCATAACGTGGGTATTGGAATCATGTCAATCTGAGCTCTAAAACAAATATTACGGACAATTTAGTACGGAAATGTCAAATTGATGGGTCAGTTCTAATGATCATTCTAAGCGGATCATTGGTGCTCATTGAGTAAAGGCTTATAAGTGATGCATAAGATATGCCATCACGCAGTTTGGGATAGATTGGATTATTTGGAGGCTTTGTCTTATCTATTTGAATCTGAAAATTTTTCATTGTACAGAAAATTGAGTTACCATAACGTAGGCACTGGATTCAAGTAATTCTGAGCTTTAAATCAAAAGTTACAGACGATTTAGTGCCGACATGTCAATTTCATTGGTCAGTCGAAATTATTATTCTAAACTGATCATTGGTGGTCATTGAGTAAAGACTTATAAGTGAAGCATAATGCATGGTATCACGTTGTTTGGGATATATTTGATTACTTGGTGGCTTTGTCGAATCTATTTGAGTCTGAAATTTTGTCTCAATATAGAAAATTGAGCTAGCATAACGTGGGCATTGAATTTTTGTCATTCTAAGCTCTAAATAAAAAGATACATATGATTTAGTGTGGATATGTCAAGTTAATTGAGCAGTTCAACTGATCATTGTAAGCTGATCATTGGTGCTCGTTGAGTAAAGGCTTATAAGTGACGCATAATGCATCACATCACGCAGTTTGGCATAGATTGGATTAATCGGAGGCTTTGTCGAATCTATTTCAGTCTGAAATTTTGTCATAGTATAAAAAATTCAGCTAGCATAACGTGGGCGTTGGATTCATGTCATTCTGAGCTTTAAATCAAAAGTTACAGACGATTTAGTGCGGAAATGTTAAGTTGATTGGTCATTTCAACTGATCATTCTAAGCTGATCATTGGTGCTCATTGAGTAAAGGCTTATAAGTGAAGCATAATGCATGACATCACGTAGTTTGGGATATATTGGATTAGTTGGAGGCTTTGTCGTATCGATTTGAGTCTGAAGTTTTGTCATAATATAGAAAATTGAGCTAGCATAACGTGGACGTTGGATTCATGTCATTATGACCTCTAAATCAAAACTTACGGACGATTTAATGCGGATATGTCAGGTTGATTGGTCAGTTCAAATGATCATTCTAAGCTGATCATTGGTGGTCATTGAGTAAAGGCTTATAAGTGAAGCATAATGTATGGCATCACATAGTTTGGGATAGATTGAATTACTTGGAGGCTTTGTCATATCTATTTGAGTCTGAAATTTTGTCAGAGTATAGAAACTTTAGCTACTATTACGTGGGCATTGGAATCATGTCATTCTGAGCTCTAAATCAAAAGTTATGGACGATTTAGTGCGGACATGTCAAGTTGATTGGTTAGTTAAATGATCATTCTGAGCTGATCAATGGTACTGGTTGAGTAAGGGCATATAAGTGAAGCATAATGCATGGAATCACGCAGTTTGGGATAGATTGGATTACTTGGAGGCTTTGTCGAATCTATTTGAGTCTGAAATTTGGTCATAATATAAAAAATTGAGCTAGCATAATGTGGGCATTGGATTCATGTCATTTTGAGATCTAAATCAAAAGTTGCGGATGATTTAGTGCGTACAAATCAAGTTGATTGGTCAGTTCAAATGATCATTGGTGCTCATTGTATAAAGGCTTATAAGCTTAGCATAATGCATGGCATCATGCAGTTTGGGATAGATTGTATAACATGGAGGCTTTGTCGTATCTATTTGAGTCTGAAATTTTTTCGTATTATAGAAAATTGAACTAGCATAACGTGGCTGTTGGATTCATGTCATTCTGAGGTCTAAATCAAATGTTACGGACGTATTTAAGTGCGGACTGTCAGGTTTATTGTGTCAGTTCAAATGATCATTCTAAGCTGATCACGGCTCATTTGAGTTAAAGCTTATAAAGTGAAAGCCATAATGCATGGCATCACGCAGTTTGGGTAGATTGGATTACTTGGAGGCTTTATCGTATCTATTTGAGTCTGAAATTTTTTCACATTATACAAAATTGAGCTAGCATAAAGTGGGCGTTGGGTTCATATCATTCTGATATCTAAATCAAAAGTTACGGAGGATTCAGTGTGGACATGTCAAGTTGATTAGTCAGTTCAAATGATCATTTTGATCTGATAATTCGTGCTCATTGACTAAAGGCTTATAAGTGAAGCATAATGCATGGCATCACATAGTTACGGATAGATTGGATTACTTGGAGGCTTTGTCGTATCTATTTGGGTCTTAAATTTTTTCATTGTATAGAAAATTGAGCTAGCATAACGTGGGCGATGGATTGATGTCAAGTTGATCATTCTATCTGATCATTGGTGCTCATTGAATAAAGGCTTACAAGTGAAGCAAAATGCATGGCATCACGCAGTTTGGGATAGATTGGATTACTTGGAGGCTTTGTCGTATCTATTTGAGTCTGGAAATTGTCATAGAATAGCAAATTAAGCTGGCATAACGTGAGCGTTTGATTCATGTCATTTTGAGCTCTAAATCAAAAGTTCTGAACGATTTGGTGCTTACATGTCAAGTTGATTGGTCATTTCAAATGATCATTCTAAGCTGATCATTGGTGCTCATTGCGTAAATGCTTATAAGTGTACGATAATGCATGGCATAACGCATTTTGGATAGATTGGATTACTTGGAGTCTCTGTCGTACCTATTTGAGTTTGAAATTTTGTCACAATATAGAAAATTGAGTTAGCATAACGTGGGTATTGGATTCCTGTAACTGTGAGATCTAAATCAAAAGCTACGAACGATTTAGTGCGAACATATCAAGTTTATTGGTCAGTTCAAATGATCATTCCGATATGATAATTGATTCTCATTGAATAAATGCTTATAAGCGAAGCATAATGCATGGCATCATTCAATTTGGGATAGATTGGATGACTTGGAGGCTTTGTCGTATCTATTTGAGTATGAAATTTTGTCATAGTATAGAAAATTGAGATAGCATAACATTGGCGTTGCATTCATGTCATTTTGAACTCCAAATCAAAAGTTATGGACGATTTAGTGCGAACATGTCAAGTTGATTGGTCAGTTCAAATGATCATTCTAAGCCGATCATTGGTGCTCATTGAGTAAAGGCTTATAAGTGAAGCATAATACATGGCATCACACAGTTTGTGATAGATTGGATTACTTAGAGGCTTTGTCGTATCTATTTGAGTCTGAAAAATTTTCATAGTGTAGAAACCTGAGCTAGCATAACATGGGCGTTGAATTCATGTCATTCTGAGCTCCAAATAAAAAGTTACAGACAATTTAGTGTGGACATGTCAAGTTGATTGGTCAGTTGAAATAATCAATATAAGCTGATCATTGGTGCTCATTGAGTAAAGGCTTATAAGTGAAGCATAATGCATGGCATCACGCAGTTTGGGATACATTTGATTACTTGGAAGTTTTGTCGTGTCTATTTAAGTCTGAAAAAATTGTCATAATATAGAAAATTGAGCTAGCATAACTTGGTCGTTTGATTCACGTCATTCTAAACTGTAAATCAGAAGTTACGAACAATTTAGTGCAGACATGTCAAATTGATTGGCAGTTCAAATGATAATTCTAAACTGATCATTGGTGCTCATTGAGCAAAGGCTTATAAGTGAGGCATAATGCATTGCATCACGTAGTTTTGGATAGTTTGGATTACTTGGAGGATTTGTCCCATCTATTTGAGTCTGAAAAATTGTCATAGTATAGAAACTTGAGCTAGCACAACCTGGGCGTTGGATTCATGTCATTCTGATTTCTAAATAAAAAGTTATAGACAACTTAGTGTGGACATGTCAAGTTGATTGGTCAGTTTAAATGATCAGTCTAAGCTCATCATTGGTGCTCATTTAGTAAAGGCTTATAAGTGAAGCATAATGCATGGCATCATGCACTTTGGGATATATTGGTTTACTTGGAGGCTTTGTTGTATCAATTTGAGTCTGAAAAAATTTTCATAGTATATAAAATTGAGCTAGCATAACGTGGATGTTGGATTCATATCATTATGAATTCCAAAACAAAAGTTATGGACGATTTAGTGCGGACATGTCAAGTTGATTAGTCAGTTCAAATCATCAATCTAAGCTGATAATTGGTGCTCATTGTGTAAAGGATTATAAGTGAAGCATAATGCATGGCATCACGTAGTTTGGGATAGATTGGATTACTTGGAGGCTTTGTCGAATCTATGTGAGTCTAAAATATTCTAATAGTATAGAAAATTGAGCTAGCATAACGTCGGCGTTGGATTCATGTCATTCTGAGCTTTAAATCTGATGTTACCGACGATTTAATGCGGACATGTCAAGTTGATTGGTCAGTTCAAATGATCATTCGAAGCTGATCATTGGTGCCGATTGAGTAAAGGTTTATAAGTGAAGCATAATGCATGGCATCACGCAGTTTGGGATAGATTGGATTACTTGGAGCCAATGTCGTATCTATTTGAGTCTGAAAAATTGTCATAGTATAGAAAATTGAGGTAGCACAACGTGGGCGATTGATTCATATCATTCTGAGCTTTAAATCAGAAGTTAAAAACGATTTATTGCGTACAAGTCAAGTTGATTGGTCAGTTCAAATGATCAGTCTAAGCAGATCATTGGTGCTCATTGAGTAAATGCTTATAAGTGAAGCATAATTCATCGCATCACGCAGTTTGGGATGTATTGGATTACTTGGAGCCTTTGTCGTATCTTTTTGAGTCTGAAAAATTGTCAGAGTATAGAAATTGAGCTAGCATGACGTGGGCGTTGGATTCATGTCATTCTGAACTTTATATCAGAAGTTATGGACGATTTAGTTCGGACATGTCAAGTTGATTGGTCAGTTCAAATGATGACTTTAAGCTGATCATTGGTGCTCATTGAGTAAAGGATTATAAGTGAGCCATAATGCATGGCATCACGCAGTTTGGGAGAGATTAGATTATTTGGAGGCTTTGTCGTATCTATTTCAGTCTGAAAAATTGTCATAGTATAGAAAATTGAGCTAGCACAACATGGGTGTTAGATTCATGTCATTCTGAGTTTTAAATCAGAAGTTAAAGACAATTTAGTGCGGATATGTCAAGTTGATTGGTCAGTACAACTGATTAGTCTAAGCTGATCATTGGTGCTCATTGAGTAAAGGCTAATAAGTGAAGCATAATGCATGGCATCACGCAGTTTGGGATAGAGAGGATTACTTGGATGCTTTGTCGTATCTATTTGAGTATGAAATTTTGTCATAGTATATAAAATTGAGCTAGCATAAAGTAAGCGTTGGATTCATGTCATTCTGAGCACTAAATCAAAACTTACAGACGATTTAGTGCGGACATGTAAAGTTTATTGGTCAGTTCAAATGATAATTCTAAGCTGATCTTTGGTGCTTATTGAGTAACGGCTTATAAGTGAAGTATAATGCATGGCATCACACAGGTTTAGATAGATTGGTTTACTTGGAAGCTTTGTCGTATCTAACTGAGTCTGAAATTTTTTGATAATACAGAAAATTGAGCTAGCATAACGTAGGCATTGGAACAAGTCATTCTAAGCTCTAAATCAAAAGTTATAGACGATTTAATGAGGACATGTCAAGTTGATTGTTCAGTTCAAATGATCATTCTAAGCTGATCATTGCTGCTTATTGAGTAACGGCTTATAAGTGAAGCACAATGCATGGCATCACGCAGTTTTGGATAGATTGATTTACTTGGAGGCTTTTTCGTATCTATTTGAGTCTGAAATTTTGTCAACATACAAAAAATTTAGCTAGCATAATGTGGGCGTTGGATTCACGTCATTCTGAACACTAAATCGAAAGTTACGAATGATTTAATGCGGACATGTCAAGTTGATTGGTCAGTTCAAATGATCATTCTAAGCTGTTCATTGGTGCTCATTGAGTAAAGCCTTATAAGTGAAGCATAATGCATGGCATCACGCAGTTTGGGAATGATTGGATTTCTTGGAGGCTTTATCGTATCTATTTGAGTCTGCAATTTTTTCATTGTATAAAAAATTGAGCTACCATAACGTGGGCGTTGGATTCATGTCATTGTGAGGTCTAAATCAAAAGTTACGGACGATTTAGTGCGGACATGTCAAGTTGATTGGTCCGTTCAAACAATCATTCTAACCTGATCATTGGTGCTCATTGAGTAAAGGCTTATAAGTGAAGCATAATGCATCGTATCTCTCAGTTCCGGATAGATTGGATCAATTGGAGGCTTTGTCGTATCTATTTGAGTCTGAAAAATTGTCATAGTATAGAAAATTGAGCTAGCATAACGTGGCGTTGGATTCATGTCATTCTGAGCTCTGAATCAAAAGTTATAGACGATTTAGTGCGGACATGTCAAGTTGATTGGTCAGTTCAAATGATCATTTTAAGCTGATCATTGGTGCTTATTGAGTAACGGCTTATAAGTTAAGCACAATGCATTGCATCACGCAGTTTTGGATACATTGGTTTACTTGGAGGCTTTGCCGTATCTATTTGAGTCTAAAATTTTGTCACAATATAAAAAATTGAGCTGGCATAAAGTAAGCGTCGGATTCATGTCATTCTGAGCACTAAATCAAAACTTACAGACGATTTAGTGTGGACATGTCAAGTTTATTGGTCAGTTCAAATGATAACTCTAAGCTGATCTTTGGTGCTTATTGAGTAACGGCTTATAAGTGAAGCATAATCCATGGCATCACACAGTTTTAGATAGATTGGTTTACTTGTAGGCTTTGTCGTATCTATTTGAGTCTGAAAAATTGTCATAGTATAGAAAATTGAGCACGCATAACGTGGGCGTTGAATTTATGACATTCTGAGCTCTAAATCAAAAGTTACAGATGATTTAGTGCCGACATGTCAAGTTGATTGGTCAGTTTAAATAATCAATATAAGCTGGTCATTGGTGCTCATTGAGTAAAGGCTTATAAGTGAAGGATAATGCATGGCATCACGCAGTTTGGGATAGATTGGATTACTTGGAAGCTTTGTCGTTTCTATTTAAGTCTGAATATATTGTCATAATATAGAAGATTGAGCTAGCATAACTTGGTCGTTTGATTCATGTCATTCTAAACTTTAAATCAGAAGTTATGACTAATTTAGTGCGAACATGTCAATTTGATTGGTCAGTTCAAATGCTAATTCTAAACTGATCATTGGTGCTCATTGAGCAAATGCTTATAAGTGAGGCATAATGCATTGCATCACGTAGTTTTGGATAGTTCGGATTACTTGTAGGAGTTTTCCTATCTATTTGAGTCTGAAAAATTGTCATAGTATAGAAACTTGAGCTAGCACAACCTGGGCGTTGTATTCATGTCATTCTGATTTCTAAATAAAAAGTTATAGACAATTTCGTGCGGACATGTCAAGTTGATTGGTCAGTTCAAATGATCAGTCTAAGCTCATCGTTGGTGCTCATTCAGTAAAGGCTTATAAGTGAAGCATAATGCTTGGCATCATGCACTTTGGGATATATTGGTTTACTTGGAGGCTTTGTTGTATCCATTTGAGTCTGAAAAAAATTTCATAGTATATAAAATTGAGCTAGCATAATGTGGACATTGGATTCATATCATTATGAGCTCTAAATCAAAAGTTTTGGACGATTTAGTGCGGACATGTCAAGTTGATTGGTCAGTTCAAATCATCAATCTAAGCCGATCATTGGTGCTCATTGAGTAAAGGCTTATAAGTGAAGCATAATGCATGGCATCACGTAGTTATGGATAGATTGGATTACTTGGAGGCTTTGTCGTATCTATTTGAGTCCTAAATATTCTAATACTATAGAAAATTGACCTAGCATAACGTCGGTGTTGGATTCATGGCATTCTAAGCTTTAAATCAGAAGTTAGGGACGATTTAGTGCGGACATGTCAAGTTGATTGGTCAGTTCAAATGATCATTCTAAGCTGATCATTGGTGCCGATTGAGTAAAGGTTTATAAGTGAAGCATAATGCATGGCATCACACAGCTTGGGGATAGATTGGATTACTTGGAGCCTTTGTCGTATCTATTTGAGTCTGAAAAATTGTCATAGTATAGAAAATTGAGCTAGCACAACGTGGGCGATTGATTCATATCATTCTGAGCATTAAATCAGAAGTTACAGACGATTTATTGCGTACAAGTCAAGTTGATTGGTCAGTTCAAATGATCACTCTAAGCTGATCATTGGTGCTCATTGAGTAAATGCTTATAAGTGAAGCATAATTCATCGCATCACGCAGTTTGGGATATATTGGATTACTTGGAGCCTTTGTCGTATCTTTTTGAGTCTGAAAAATTGTTAGAGTATAGAAAATTGAGCTAGCATAACGTGGGCGTTGGATTAATGTCATTCTGAGCTTTAAATCAGAAGTTATGGAAGATTTAGTGCGGACATGTCAAGTTGATTGGTCAGTTCAAATGACGATTTTAAGCTGATCATTGGTGCTCATTTTGTAAAGGCTTATAAGTGAGCCATAATGCCTGGCATCACGCAGTTTGGGAGAGATTGGATTATTTGGAGGCTTTGTCGTATGTATTTCAGTCTGAAAAATTGTCATAGTATAGAAAATTGAGCTAGCACAACGTGGGTGTTAGATTCATGTCATTCTGAGTTTTAAATAAGAAATTAAAGACAATTTAGTGCGGATATGTCAAGTTCATTGGTCAGTACAAATGATCAGTCTAAGCTGATCTTTGGTGCTCATTGAGTAAAGGCTAATAAGTGAAGCATAATGCATGGCATCACGCAGTTTAGGATAGATTGGACTACTTGGAGCCTTTGTCGTATTTATTTGAGTCTGAAAAATTTTCAGAGTATAGTGAACTGAGCTAGCATAACATGGGCGTTGGATTCATGTCATTCAGAGCTCCAAATCAAAAGTTACAGACGAATTAATGCAGACATGTCAAGTTGATTGGTCAGTTCAAATAATCAATCTAAGCTGATCATTGGTGCTCATTGAGTAAAGGCTTATAAGTGAAGCATAATGCATGGCATCACGCATTTTGGGATAAATCGGTTTACTTGGAGGATTTGTCGTATGTATTTGACTCTGAAATTTTGTCACATTATAGAAAATTGCGCTAGAATAACGTGGGCATTAGATTCATGTCATTCTAAGCTCTAAATAGAAAGTTACAAACGATATAGTGTGGACATGTCAAGCTGATTGGTCAGTTAATATGATCATTCTAGGTTGATCATTGGTGCTATTGAGTAACGGCTTTTAAGCAAAGCGTAATGCATGGCGTCACGCAGTTTTGGATAGATTGGTTTATTTGGAGGCTTTGTCGTATGTAATTGAGTCTGAAATTTTTTGACAATACAGAAAATTGAGCTAGCATAACGTAGGCATTGGATTCATGTCATTCTGAGCTCTAAATCAAAAGGTATAGACGATTTAATGAGGACATGTCAAGTTGATTGTTCAGTTCAAATGATCATTCTAAGCTGATCATTGGTGCTTACTGAGTAACGGCTTATAAGTGAAGCATAACGCATGGCATCACACAGTTTTTGATAGATTGGTTTACTTGGAGGCTTTGTCGTATCTATTTGAGTCCAAAATATTCTAATAGTATTGAAAATTGAGCTAGCATAACGTCGGCGTTGGATTCATGTCATTCAGAGCTTTAAATCAGAAGTTAGGGACGATTTAGTGCGGACATGTCAAATTGATTGGTCAGTTCAAATGATAATTCTAAACTGATCATTGGTGCTCATTGAGCAAAGGCTTATAAGTGAGGCATAATGCATTGCATCACGTAGTTTTGAATAGTTCGGATTACTTGGAGGATATTTCCTATCTATTTGAGTCTGAAAAATTGTCATAGTATAGAAACTTGAGCTAGCACAACCTGGGCGTTGGATTCATGTCATTCTGATTTCTAAATAAAAAGTTATAGACAATTTCGTGCGGACATGTCAAGTTGATTGGTCAGTTCAAATGATCAGTCTAAGCTCATCATTGGTGCTCATTCAGTAAAGGCTTATAAGTGAGGCATAATGCATGGCATCATGCACTTTCGGATATATTGGTTTACTTGGAGGCTTTGTTGTATTCATTTGAGTCTGAAAAAAAATTCATAGTATATAAAATTGAGATAGCATAACGTGGACATTGGATTCATATCATTATGAGCTCTAAATCAAAAGTTATGGACGATTTAGTGCGGACATGTCAAGTTGATTGGTCAGTTCAAATCATCAATCTAAGCTGATCATTGGTGCTAATTGAGTAAAGGCTTATAAGTAAAGCATAATGCATGGCATCACGTAGTTATGGATAGATTGGATTACTTGGAGGCTTTCTCGTATCTATTTGAGTCCAAAATATTATAATAGTATAGAAAATTGAGCTAGCATAACGTCGGCGTTGGATTCATGTCATTCTGAGCTTTAAATCAAAAGTTAGGGACGATTTAGTGCGGACATGTCAAGTTGATTGGTCAGTTCAAATGATCATTCTAAGCTGATCATTGGTGCCGATTGAGTAAAGGTTTATAAGTGAAGCATAATGCATGGCATCACGCAGTTTGGGATAGATTGGATTACTTGGAGCCTTTGTCGTATCTATTTGAGTCTGAAAAATTGTCATAGTATAGGAAATTGAGCTAGCACAACGTGGGCGATTTGTTCATATCATTCAGAGATTTAAATTAGAAGTTACAGACGATTTATTGCGTACAAGTCAAGTTGATTGGTCAGTTCAAATGATCAGTCTAAGCTGATCATTGGTGCTCATTGAGTAAATGCTTATAAGTCAAGCATAATTCATCGCATCACACAGTTTGGGATATATTGGATTACTTGGAGCCTTTGCCGTATCTTTTTGAGTCTGAAAAATTGTTAGAGTTTAGAAAATTGAGCTAGCATAATGTGGGCGTTGGATTCATGTTATTCTGAGCTTTAAATCAGAAGTTATGGACGATTTAGTGCGGACATGTCAAGTTGATTGGTCAGTTCGAATGACGATTTTAAGCTGATCATTGGTGCTCATTGAGTAAAGGCTTATAATTGAGCCATAATGCATGGCATCACGCAGTTTGTGAGAGATTGGATTATTTGGAGGCTTTGTCGTATGTATTTCAGTCTGAAAAATTGTCATAGTATAGAAAATTGAGCTAGCACAACGTGGGTGTTAGATTTATGTCATTCTAAGTTTTAAATAAGAAGTTAAAGACAATTTAGTGCGGATATGTCAAGTTGATTGGTCAGTACAAATGATCAGTCTAAGCTGATCATTGGTGCTCACTGAGTAAAGGCTAATAAGTGAAGCATAATGCATGGTATCACGCAGTTTGGGATAAGATTGGATTACTTTGGAGCCTTTGTCGTATTTATTTGAGTCTGAAAAATTTTCAGAGTATAGTGAATTGAGCTAGCATAACATGGGCGTTGGATTCATGTCATTCAGAGATCCAAATCAAAAGTTACAGACGAATTAATGCGGACATGTCAAGTTGATTGGTCAGTTCAAATGATCAATCTAAGCATATCATTGGTGCTCATTGGGTAAAGGCTTATAAGTGAAGCATAACGCATGGCATCAAACAGTTTTGGATAGATTGGTTTACTTGGAGGCTTTGTCGTATCTATTTGAGTACAAAATATTCTAATAGTATAGAAAATTGAGCTAGCATAACGTCGGCGTTGGATTCATGTCATTCTGAGCTTTAAATCAGAAGTTAGGGACGATTTAGTGCGGACATGTCAAATTGATTGGTCAGTTCAAATGACAATTCTAAACTGATCATTGGTGCTCATTGAGCAAAGGCTTATAAGTGAGGCATAATGCATTGCATCACGTAGTTTTGGATAGTTCGTATTACTTGGAGGATTTTCCTATCTATTTGAGTCTGAAAAATTTTCATAGTGTAGAAACTTGAGCTAGCACAACCTGGGCTTTGGATTCATGTCATTCTGATTTCTAAACAAAAAGTTATAGACAGTTTCGTGCGGACATGTCAAGTTGATTGGTCAGTTCAAATGATCAGTCTAAGCTCATCATTGGTGCTCATTCAGTAAAGGCTTATAAGTGAAGCATAATGCATGGCATCACGCACTTTGGGATATATTGGTTTACTTGGAGTCTTTGTTGTATCCATTTGAGTCTGAAAAAAATTTCATAGTATATAAAATTGAGATAGCATAACGTGGACATTGGATTCATATCATTATGAGCTCTAAATCAAAAGTTATGGACGATTTAGTGCGGACATGTCAAGTTGATTGGTCAGTTCAAATCATCAATCTATGCTAATCATCGGTGCTCATTGAGTAAAGGCTTATAAGTGAAGCATAATGCATGGCATCACGTAGTTATGGATAGATTGGATTACTTGGAGGCTTTGTCGTATCTATTTGAGTCCAAAATATTCTAATAGTATAGAAAATTGAGCTAGCATAACGTGGGCGTTGGATTCATGTCATTCTGAGCTTTAAATCAGAAGTTATTAACGATTTAGTGCGGACATGTCAAGTTGATTGGTCAGTTCAAATGACGATTTTAAGCTGATCATTGGTGCTCATTGAGTAAAGGCTTATAATTGAGCCATAATGCATGGCATCACGCAGTTTGGGAGAGATTGAATTATTTGGGGCTTTGTCGTATGTATTTCAGTCTGAAAAATTGTCATAGTATAGAAAATTGAGCTAGCACAACGTGGGTGTTAGATTCATGTCATTCTTAGTTTTAAATCAGAAGTTAAAGACAATTTAGTGCGGAAATGTCAAGTTGATTGGTCAGTACAAATGATCAGCCTAAGCTTATCATTGGTGCTCATTGAGTAAAGGCTAATAAGTGAAGCATAATGCATGGCATCACGCAGTTTGGATAGATTGGATTACTTGGAGCCTTTGTCGTATTTATTTGAGTCTGAAAAATTTTCAGAGTATAGTGAATTGAGCTAGCATAACATGGGCGTTGGATTCATGTCATTCAGAGCTCCAAATCAAATGTTACAGACGAATTAATGCGGACATGTCAAGTTGATTGGTCAGTTCAAAGGATCAATCTAAGCTGATCATTGGTGCTCATTGAGTAAAGGCTTATAAGTGAAGCATAATGCATGGCATCACGCAGTTTCGGATAAATCGGTTTACTTGGAGGATTTTTCGTATGTATTTGAGTCTGAAATTCTGTCACATTATAGAAAATTGAGCTAGAATAACGTGGGCGTTAGATTCATGTCATTCTAAGCTCTAAATAGAAAGTTACAAACGATTTAGTATGGACATGTCAAGCTGATTGGTCAGTTAAAATGATCATTCTAGGTTGATCATTGGTGCTATTGAGTAACGGCTTTTAAGCAAAGCGTATTGCATGGCGTCACGCAGTTTTGGATAGATTGGTTTACTTGGAGGCTTTGTCGTATCTAATTGAGTCTGAAATTTTTTGACAATACAGAAAATTGAGCTAGCATAACGTAGGCATTGGATTCATGTCATTCTGAGCTCTAAATCAAAAGCTATAGACGATTTAATGAGGACATGTCAAGTTGATTGTTCAGTTCGAATGATCATTCTAAGCTGATCATTGGTGCTTATTGAGTAACGGCTTATAAGTGAAGCATAACGCATGGCATCACACAGTTTTGGATAGATTGGTTTACTTTGAGGCTTTGTCGTATATATTTGAGTCCAAAATATGCTAATAGTATAGAAAATTGAGCTAGCATAACGTCGGCGTTGGATTCATGTCATTCAGAGCTTTAAATCAGAAGTTAGGGAAAATTTAGTGCGGACATCTCAAATTGATTGGTCAGTTCAAATGATAATTCTAAACCGATCATTGGTGCTCATTGAGCAAAGGCTTATAAGTGAGGTATAATGCATTGCATCACGTAGTTTTGGATAGTTCGGATTACTTGGAGGATTTTTCCTATCTATTTGAGTCTGAAAAATTGTCATAGTATAGAAACTTGAGCTAGCACAACCTGGGCGTTGGATTCATGTCATTCTGATTTCTAAATAAAAAGTTATAGACAATTTCGTGCGGACATGTCAAGTTGATTGGTCAGTTCAAATGATCAGTCTAAGCTCATCATTGGTGCTCATTCAGTAAAGGCTTATAAGTGAAGCATAATGCATGGCATCATGCACTTTGGGATATATTGGTTTACTTGGAGGCTTTGTTGTATCCATTTGAGTATGAAAAAAACTTCATTGTATATAAAATTGAGATAGCATAACGTGGACATTGGATTCATGTCATTATGAGCTCTAAATCAAAAGTTGTGGACGATTTAGTGCGGACATGTCAAGTTGATTGGTCAGTTCAAATCATCAATCTAAGCTGATCATTGGTGCTCATTGAGTAAAGGCTTATAAGTGAAGCATAATGCATGGCATCACGTAGTTATGGATAGATTGGATTACTTGGAGGATTTTTCGTATCTATTTGAGTCCAAAATATTCTAATAGTATAGAAAATTGAGCTAGCATAATGTCAGCGTTGGATTCATGTCATTCTGATCTTTAAATCAGAAGTTATGGACGATTTAGTGCGGACATGTCAAGTTGATTGGTCAGTTCAAATGACGATTTTAAGCTGATCATTGGTGCTCATTGAGTAAAGGCTTATAAGTGAGCCATAATGCATGGCATCACGCAGTTTGGGAGATATTGGATTATTTGGAGGCTTTGTCGTATGTATTTCAGTCTGAAAAATTTTCATAGTATAGAAAATTGAGCTAGCACAATGTGGGTGTTAGATTCATGTCATTCTGTGTTTTAAATCAGAAGTTAAAGACAATTTAGTGCGGACATGTCAAGTTGATTGGTCAGTTCAAATAATCAATCTAAGCTGATCATTGGTGCTCATTGAGTAAAGGCTTATAAGTGAAGCATAATGCATGGCATCACGCAGTTTGGGATAAATTGGTTTACTTGGTGGATTTATCGTATGTATTTGAGTCTGAAATTTTGTAACATTATAGAAAATTGAGATAGAATAACGTGGGCGTTAGATTCATGTCATTCTGAGCTCTAAATAGAAAGTTACAAACGATTTAGTCTGGACATGTCAAGCTGATTGGTCAGTTAAAATGATCATTCTAGGTTGATCATTGGTGCTATTCAGTAACGGCTTTTGAGCGAAGCGTAATGCATGGTGTCACGCAGTTTTGGATAGATTGGTTTACTTGGAGGCTTTGTCGTATCTAATTGAGTCTGAAATTTTTTGACAATACAGAAAATTGAGCTAGCATAACGTAGGCATTGGATTCATGTCATTCTGAGCTCTAAATCAAAAGCTATAGACGATTTAATGAGGACATGTCAAGTTGATTGTTCAGTTCAAATGATCATTCTAAGCTGATCATTGGTGCTTATTGAGTAACGGCTTATAAGTGAAGCATAACGCATGGCATCACACAGTTTTGGATAGATTGGTTTACTTGGAGGCTTTGTCGTATCTATTTGAGTCCAAAATATTCTAATAGTATAGAAAATTGAGCTAGCATAACGTCGGCGTTGGATTCATGTCATTCTGAGCTTTAAATCAGAAGTTAGGGACGATTTAGTGCGGACATCTCAAATTGATTGGTCAGTTCAAATGATAATTCTAAACCGATCATTGGTGCTCATTGAGCAAAGGCTTATAAGTGAGGTATAATGCATTGCATCACGTAGTT
The DNA here is from genome assembly GCA_018901945.1 of Pugionium dolabratum. Taxonomy (NCBI): domain Eukaryota; kingdom Viridiplantae; phylum Streptophyta; class Magnoliopsida; order Brassicales; family Brassicaceae; genus Pugionium; species Pugionium dolabratum. Next base: position 433,427 of record JAEVFF010000047.1, read on the forward strand.
TTGGATAGTTCGGATTACTTGGAGGATTTTTCCTATCTATTTGAGTCTGAAAAATTGTCATAGTATAGAAACTTGAGCTAGCACAACCTGGGCGTTGGATTCATGTCATTCTGATTTCTAAATAAAAAGTTATAGACAATTTCGTGCGGACATGTCAAGTTGATTGGTCAGTTCAAATGATCAGTCTAAGCTCATCATTGGTGCTCATTCAGTAAAGGCTTATAAGTGAAGCATACTGCATGGCATCATGCACTTTGGGATATATTGGTTTACTTGGAGGCTTTGTTGTATCCATTTGAGTATGAAAAAAATTTCATAGTATATAAAATTGAGATAGCATAACGTGGACATTGGATTCATATCATTATGAGCTCTAAATCAAAAGTTTTGGACGATTTAGTGCGGACATGTCAAGTTGATTGGTCAGTTCAAATCATCAATCTATGCTAATCATTGGTGCTCATTGAGTAAAGGCTTATAAGTGAAGCATAATGCATGGCATCACGCAGTTTGGGATAAATTGGTTTACTTGGAGGATTTGTCGTATGTATTTGAGTCTGAAATTTTGTCACATTATAGAAAATTGAGCTAGAATAACGTGGGCGTTAGATTCATGTCATTCTGAGCTCCAAATAGAAAGTTACAAACGATTTAGTCTGGACATGTCAAGCCGATTGGTCAGTTAAAATGATCATTCTAGGTTGATCTTTGGTGCTATTGAGTAACGGCTTTTAAGCGAAGCGTAATGCATGGCGTCACGGAGTTTTGGATAGATTGGTTTACTTGGAGGCCTTGTCGTATCTAATTGAGTCTGAAATTTTTTGACAATACAGAAAATTGAGCTAGCATAACGTAGGCATTGGATTCATGTCATTCTGAGCTCTAAATCAAACGCTATAGACGATTTAATGAGGACATGTCAAGTTGATTGTTCAGTTCAAATGATCATTCTAAGCTGATCATTGGTGCTTATTGAATAACGGCTTATAAGTGAAGCATAATGCATGGCATCACACAGTTTTGGATAGATTGGTTTACTTGGAGGCTTTGTCGTATCTATTTGAGTCCAAAATATTCTAATTGTATAGAAAATTGAGCTAGCATAACGTCGGCGTTGGATTCATGTCATTCTGAGCTTTAAATCAGAAGTTAGGGACGATTTAGTGCGGACATCTCAAATTGATTGGTCAGTTCAAATGATAATTCTAAACTGATCATTGGTGCTCATTGAGCAAAGGATTATAAGTGAGGCATAATGCATTGCATCACGTAGTTTTGGATAGTTCGGATTACTTGGAGGATTTTTCCGATCTATTTGAATCTGAAAAATTGTCATAGTATAGAAACTTAGCTAGCACAACCTGGGCGTTGGATTCATGTCATTCTGATTTCTAAATAAAAAGTTATAGACAATTTCGTGTGGACATGTCAAGTTGATTGGTCACTTCAAATGATCAGTCTAAGCTCATCATTGGTGCTCATTCAGTAAAGGCTTATAAGTGAAGCATAATGCATGGCATCATGCACTTTGGGATATATTGATTTACTTGGAGGCTTTGTTGTATCCATTTGAGTATGAAAAAAATTTCATAGTATATAAAATTGAGATAGCATAACGTGGACATTGGATTCATATCATTATGAGCTCTAAATCAAAAGTTATGGACGATTTAGTGCGGACATGTCAAGTTGATTGGTCAGTTCAAATCATCAATCTAAGCTGATCATTGGTGCTGATTGAGTAAAGGCTTATAAGTGAAGCATAATGCATGGCATCACGCAGTTTGGGATAAATTGGTTTACTTGGAGGATTTGTCGTATGTATTTGAGTCTGAAATTTTGTCACATTATAGAAAATTGAGTTAGAATAACGTGGGCGTTAGATTCATGTCGTTCTGAGCTCTAAATAGAAAGTTACAAACGATTTAGTCTGGACATGTCAAGCTGATTGGTCAGTTAGAATGATCATTCTAGGTTGATCATTTGTGCTATTGAGTAACGGCTTTTAAGCGAAGCGTAATGCATGGCGTCACGCAGTTTTGGATAGATTGGTTTACTTGGAGGCTTTGTCGTATCTAATTGAGTCTGAAATTTTTTGACAATACAGAAAATTGAGCTAGCATAACGTAGGCATTGGATTCATGTCATTCTGAGCTCTAAATCAAAAGCTATAGACGATTTAATGAGGACATGTCAAGTTGATTGTTCAGTTCAAATGATCATTCTAAGCTGATCATTGGTGCTTATTGAGTAACGGCTTATAAGTGAAGCATAACGCATGGCATCACACAGTTTTGGATAGATTGGTTTACTTGGAGGATTTGTCGTATCTATTTGAGTCCAAAATATTCTAATAGTATAGAAAATTGAGCTAGCATAACGTCGGCGTTGGATTCATGTTATTCTGAGCTTTAAATCAGAAGTTAGGGACGATTTAGTGCGGACATCTCAAATTGATTGGTCAGTTCAAATGATAATTCTAAACTGATCATTGGTGCTCATTGACAATATAGAAAATTGAGTTAGCATAATGCATGGCATCATACAATTTGGGATAGATTGGTTTACTTGGAAGCTTTTTCGTATCTGTTTGAGTCTAAAATTTTGTCACAATATAGAAAATTGAGTTAGCATAACGTGGACGTTGGATTCATATAATTCTAAGCTATAAATAAAAAGTTATGGATGATTTAGTGCTGACATGTCAATTTGATTAGTCATTTCAAATGGTCATTCTAAGCTGATCATTGTTGCTCATTGAGTAAAGGCTTATAAGCAAACCATAATGCATAGCATATCGCAGTTTGGGATATATTGGATTACTTGGAGGCTTTGTCGTATCTATTTTAGTCAGAAAAATTGTCATAGTATAGAAAATTGAGCTAGCATAGCGTGGGTGTTGGATTCATGTCGTTATGAGCTTTAAATCAGAAGTTACGGACGATTTAGAACGTTCATGTGAAGTTAATTGGTCAGTTCAAATGATCATTGAAAGCTGATCATTGCTGCTCGTTGAGTAAAGGCTTATAAGTGAAGCATAACGCATGGAATCACACAGTTTTGGATAGATTGGTTTACTTGCAGGCTTTTTCATATCTATTTGAGTCTGAAATTTTGTCACAATATAGAAATTTAAGCTAGCATAACATGGGCGTTGGATTCATGTCATTTTGAGCACTAAATCAAAAGTTACTAGCGATTTAGTGCGGATATGTCATGTTGATTGGTAAGTTCAAATGATCAATCTAAGTTGACCATTGGTGCTCATTGAGTAAAGGCTTATAAGTGAAGCATAATGCATGGCATCATGCAATTTGGGATATATTGGTTTACTTGGAAGCTTTTTCGTATCTGTTTGAGTCTAAAATTTTGTCAACATATAGAAAATTGAGCTAGCATAAGGTGGGCATTGGATTCATATCATTCTGAGCTATAAATCAAAAGTTATGGATGATTTAGTGCTGACATGTCAATTTGATTAGTCATTTCAAATGGTCATTCTAAGCTGATCATTGGTGCTCATTGAGTAAAGGCTTATAAGCAAAGCATAATGCATGGCATATCGCAGTTTGGGATATATTGGATTACTTGGAGGCTTTGTCGTATCTATTTGAGTCAGAAAAATTGTCATACTATAGAAAATCGAGCTAGCATAATGTGGTTGTTGGATTCAAGTCATTATCAGCTTTAAATCAAAAGTTACGAACGATTTAGAAGTTCATGTGAAGTTAATTGGTCAGTTCAAATGATCATTGTAAGCTGATCATTGCTGCTCGTTGAGTAAAGGCTTATAAGTGAAGCATAACGCATGGCATCACACAGTTTTGGATAGATTGGTTTACTTGGAGGCTTTGTCGTATCTATTTGATTTTGAAATTTTATCACAATATAGAAAATTGAGATAGCATAACGTGGGCGTTGGATTAATGTCATTCTGAGCACTAAATCAAAAGTTACTGGCGATTTAGTGCGGACTTGTCAAATTGATATCTCAGTTCGAATGATCATTCTAAGCTGATTGTGGGTGCTTATTGAGTAACGTCTTATAAGTGAAGCATAATGCATGGCATCACACAGTTTTGGATAGATTGGTTTACTTAGAGGCTTTGTCGTACCTATTTGAGTCTGAAATTTTATCATAATATAGAATATTGAGCTAGCATAACGTGGGCGTTGGATTCATGTCATTCTGAGCACTAATTCAAAAGTTACCGATGATTTAGTGCGGACATGTCAAGTCGATTGGTCAGTTCAAATGATCATTCCAAGCTGATCAATGGTGCTTCCTGAGTAACTGCTTATAAGTGAAGCATATCGCATGGCATCACACAGTTTTGGATAGATTGGTTTACTTGGAGGCTTTGTTTTTTATCTATTTTATTCTGAAATTTTGTCACAATATAGAAAATTTAGCTAGCATAACGTGGGCGTTGGATTTATGTGATTCTGAGCTCTAAATCAAAAGTTACAGACGATTTAGTGCGGACATTTCAAGTTGATTGGTCAGTTCAAATGATCAATCTAAGTTGACCATTGGTGCTCATTGAGTAAAGGCTTATAAGTGAAGCATAATGCATGACATCACGCAGTTTGGGATAGATTGGTTTACTTGGAAGCTTTTTCGTATCTGTTTTGAGTCTAAAATTTTGTCACAATATAGAAAATTGAGCTAGCATAATGTGGGCGTTGGATTCATGTCATTCTAAGCTCTAAATCAAAAGTTATGGATGAATTAGTGCGGACATGTCAAGTTGATTACTCATTTCAAATGATCATTCTAAGATGATCATTGGTGCTCATTGAGTAAAGGCTTATAAGCAAAGCATAATGCATGGCATATCGCAGTTTGGGATAGATTGAATTATTTGGAGGCTTCGAAGTATCTATTTGAGTCTAAAAAATTGCCATAGTATAGAAAATTAAGCTAGCATAACGTGGGCGTTGGATTCATGTCATTCTGAGCTTTAAATCAGAAGTTATAGACGATTTAGAGCGTTCATGTCAAGTTAATTGGTCAGTTCAAATGATCATTGTAAGCTGATCATTGCTGCTCATTGGGTAAAGGCTTATAAGTGAAGCATAACGCATGGCATCACACAATTTTGGATAGATTGGTTTACTTGGAGGCTTTGTCGTATCTATTTGATTCTAAAATTTCGTCACAATATAGAAAATTGAGCTAGCATAACGTACGCGTTGGATTAATGTCATTCTGAGCACTAAATCAAAAGTTACAGTTAATTTTGGTGCGGACATTCCAAGTTGATTGGTCAATTCAAATGATCATTCAAAGCTTATCATTGGTGCTTATTGAGTAACGGCTTATAAGTGAAGCATAATGCATGGTATCACGCTGTTTTGGATAAATTGGTTTACTTGATGGCTTTGTCGTATCTATTTGAGTCTGAAATTTTGTCACAATATAGAAAATTGAGCTAGCATAACGTGGGCGTTTGATTCATGTCATGCTGAGCACTAAATCAAAAGTTATAGACGATTTAGTGCGGATATGTCAAGTTGATTGGGCAGTTAAAATTATCATTCTAAGCTGATCATTGGTGCTTAATGAGTAACGGCTTATAAGTGAAGCATAATGCATGGCATCACACAGTTTTAGATAGATTGGTTTACTTGGAAGCTTTGTCGTATCTATTTGATTCTGAAATTTTGTCACAATATAGAAAATTGAGCTAGCATAACGTGGGCGTTGGATTTATGTTATTCTGAGCTCTAAATCAAAAGTTACAGACCATTTAGTGTGCACATGTCATGTTGATTGGTCAGTTGAAATGATCAATCTAAGTTGACCATTGCTGCTCATTGAGAAAAGGCTTATCAGTGAAGCATAATGCATGGAATCACGCAGTTTGGGATATATTGGTATACTTCGAAGCTTTTTCTTATCTGTTTGAGCCTAAAATTTTGTCACAATATAGAAAATTGAGCTAGCATAACGTGGGCGTCGGATTCATGTCATTCTGAGCACTAAATCAAACGTTACAGTTCATTTTGGTGCGGACATTTCAAGTTGGCTGGTAAGTTCAAATGATTATTCTAAGCTGATCATTGGTGCTAATGGAGTAACGGCTTATAAGTGAAGCATAATGCATGGCATCACGCAGGTTTGGTTAGATTGGTTTACTTGGAGGCTTTGTCGTATCTATTTGAGTCTGAAATTTTGTCACAGTATAGAAAATTGAGCTGGCACAACGTGGGCGTTGGATGCATGTCATTCTGAGCACTAAATCATAAGTTACAGACGATTTTGCGCGGACATGTGAAGTTGATTGGACAGTTCAAATGATCATTTTAAGCTGATCATTGGTGTTTATTGAGTAACGGCTTATAAGTGATGCATAATGCATTGCATCACGCAGTTTGGGATAGATTGGTTTACTTGGAAGCTTTTTTGTATCTGTTTGAGTCTAAAATTTTGTCACAATATAGAAAATTGAGCTAGCATAATGTGGGGGTTGGATTCATGACATTCTAAGCTCTAAATCAAAAGTTATGGATGAATTCGTGCAGACATGTCAAGTTGATTAGTCATTTCAAATGATCATTCTAAGATGATCATTGGTGGTCATTGTGTTAAGGCTTATAAGCAAAGCATAATGCATGGCATATCGCAGGTTGGGATAGATTGGATTATTTGAAGGCTTCGTCGTATATATTTGAGTCTGAAAAATTGCCATAGTATAGAAAATGAAGCTAGCATAACGTGGGCGTTGGATTCATGTCATTCTGAGCTTTAAATCAGAAGTTATGGACGATTTAGAGCGTTCATGTCAAGTTAATTGGTCAGTTCAAATGATCATTCTAAGCTAATCATTTGTGCTCATTTAGTAAAACCTTATAAGTGAAGCATAACACATGGCATCACACAGTTTTGGATAGATTGGTTTACTTGGACGCTTTGTCTTATCTATTTGAGTTTCAAATTTTGTCACAATATAGAAAAATGAGCTAGCATAACGTGGGCGTTGGATTCATGTCATTCTGAGCACTAAATAAAAAGTTATAGTTGATTTAGTACGGACATTTCAAGTTGAGTGGTCAGTTCAAATGATCATTCAAAGCTGATCATTGGTGCTTATTGAGTAACGGCTTATAAGTGAAGTATCATGCATGGCATCACGCAGTTTTGGATAGATTGGTTTACTTGGTGGCTTTGTCGTATCTATTTGAGTCTGAAATTTTGTCACAAAATAGAAAATTGAGCTAGCATAACGTGGGCGTTGGATTTTTGTCATTATGAGCTCAAAATCAAAAGTTACAGATGGTTTGGTGCGCACATGTCATGTTGATTGGTCAGTTCAAATGATCAATCTAAGTCGACCATTGCTGCTCATTGAGTAAAGGCTTATTAGTGAAGCATAATGCATGGAATCACGCAGTTTGGGATAGATTGGTTTACTTGGAAGTTTTTTCTTATCTGTTTGAGTCTAAAATTTTGTCACAATATAGAAAATTCAGCTAGCATAACGTGGGCGTCGGATTCATATTATTCTGAGCACTAAATCAAAAGTTACAGATGATTTCAAGTTGATTGGTCAGTTCAAATGATCATTCTAAGTAGATCATTAGTGCTTATTGAGTAACAGCTTATAAGTGAAGCATATTGCATGGCATCACGCAGTTTTGGATAGATTGGTTTACTTGGTTGCTTTGTCGTATCTATTTGAGTCTGAAATTTTGTCACAACATAGAAAATTGAGCTAGCATAACGTGGGCATAGGATTCATGTCATTCAGAGCACTAAATCAAAAGTTATGGATGATTTAGTGCAGAAATTTCAAGTTGATTGGTCAGTTCAAATGATCATTCTAAGCTGATCATTTGTGCTGATTGAGTAAAGGCTTATAAGCAAAGCATAATGCATGGCATATCGCAGTTTGGGATAGATTGGATTATTTGGAGGCTTCGAAGTATCTATTTGAGTCTGAAAACTTGCCATAATATAGAAAATTAAGCTTGCATAACGTGGGCGTTGGATTCATGTCATTCTGAGCTTTAAATAAGAAGTTATGGACGATTTAGAGCGTTCATGTCAAGTTAATTGGTCTGTTCAAATGATCATTGTAAGCTGATCTTTGCTACTCGTTGAGTAAAGGCTTATAAGTGAAGCATAACGCATGGCATCACACAATTTTGGATAGATTGGTTTACTTGGAGGCTTTGCCGTATCTATTTGATTCTTAAATTTTGTCACAATATAGAAAATATAGCTATCATAACGTGGGCGTTGGATTCATGTCATTCTGAGCACTAAATCAAAAGTTACAGTTCATTTTGGTGCGGACATTTCAAGTTGATTGGTCAGTTCAAATGATCATTCTAAGCTGATCATTGGTGCTTATTGAGTAACGGCTTATAAGTGAAGCATAATGCATGGCATCACGCAGTTTTGGATAGATTGGTTTTCTTGGAGGCTTTGTCGTATCTATTTGAGTCTGAAATTTTGTCACAATATAGAAAATTGAGCTAGCACAACGTGGGCGTTGGATGCATGTCATTCTCAGCACTAAATCATAAGTTACAGACGATTTAGTGCGGACATGTGAAGTTGATTGGACAGTTCAAATGATCATTTTAAGCTGATCATTGGTGTTTATTGAGTAACGGCTTATAAGTGAAGCATAATGCATGGCATCTCGCAGTTTGGGATAGATTGGTTTACTTGGAAGCTTTTTTGTATCTGTTTGAGTCTAAAATTTTGTCACAATATAGAAAATTGAGCTGGCATAATGTGGGCGTTGGATTCATGTCATTCTAAGCTCTAAATCATTGGTGCTCATTGAGTTAAGGCTTATAAGCAAAGTATAATGCATGGCATATCACAGTTTGGGACAGATTGGATTTTTTGGAGGCTTCGTCGTATCTATTTGAGTCTGAAAAATTACCTTATTATAGAAAATTAAGCTAGCATAACGTGGGCGTTGGATTCATGTCATTCTGAGCTTTAAATCAGAAGTTTTGGACGATTTAGAGCGTTCATGTCAAGTTAATTGGTCAGTTAAAATGATCTATTCTAAGCTGATCATTTGTGCTCATTTAGTAAAACCTTATAACGCATGGAATCACACAGTTTTGGATAGATTGGTTTATTTGGAGGCTTTGTCGTATCTATTTGAGTTTGAAATTTTGTCACAATATAGAAAAATGACCTAGCATAACGTGGGCGTCGGATTCATGTCATTCTGAGCACTAAATAAAAAGTTACAGTTGATTTAGGGGGGGCATTTCAAGTTGAGTGGTCAGTTCAAATGATCATTCAAAGCTGATCATTGGTGCTTATTGAGTAACAGCTTATAAGTGAAGCATAATGCATGGCATCACGCAGTTTTGGATAGATTGGTTTACATGGAGGCTTTGTCGTATCTATTTGAGTCTGAAATTTGTCACAGTATAGAAAATTGAGCTAGCATAACTTGGGCGTTGGATTCATGTCATTCTGAGCACTAAATCAAAAGTTACGGACGATTTAGTGCTAATATGTCACGTTGATTTGTCAGTTCAAATTATCATTCTAAGCTGATCATTGGTGCTTATTGAGTAACGGCTTATAAGTGAAGCATAATGCTTGGCATCACGTAGGTTTAGATAGATTGGTTTACTTGGAAGCTTTGTCGTATCTATTTGATTTTGAAATTTTCTCAAAATATTGAAAATTGAGCTAGCATAACGTGGGCGTTGGATTTTTGACATTATGAGCTCTAAATCAAAAGTTACAGACGATTTGGTGCGCACATGTCATGTTGATTGGTCAGCTCAAATGATCAATCTAAGTTGACCATTGAGTAAACCAGCTCAAATGATTCATGTCATTCTGAGCACTAAATTAAAAGTTACAGTTTATTTAGTGCGGACATATCAAGTTGATTGGTCAGTTCAAATGATCATTCTAAGTTGATCATTGGTGCTTATTGAGTAACAGCTTATAAGTGAAGCATAATGCATGGCATCACGCAGTTTTGGATAGATTGGTTTACTTGGTGGCTTTGTCGTATCTATTTGAGTCTGAATTTTGTCACAATATAGAAAATTGAGCTAGCATAATGTGGGCATAGGATTCATGTCATTTTGAGCACTAAATCAAAAGTTACGGACGATTTAGTGCCGACATGTCAAGTTCATTGGTCAGTTCAAACGATCATTCTAAGCTGATCATTGGTGCTCATTGAGTAAAGGCTTATAAACAAAGCATAATGCGCGGCATATCGCAGTTTGGGATAGATTGGATTATTTGGAGGCTTCGAAGTATCTATTTGAGTCTGAAAAATTGCCATAGTATAGAAAATTGAGCTAGCATAACGTGAGCGTTGGATTCATGTCATTCCGAGTTCTAAATCAAAAGTTACAGTTGATTTAGTGCGGACATTTCAAGTTGATTGCTCAGTTCACATGATCATTCTAAGTTGATCATTGGTGCTTATTGAGTAACGGCTTATATGGGAAGCATAATGCATGGCATCACAAAGTTTTAGATAGATTGGTTTACTTAGAGGCTTTGTCGTATCTATTTGATTCTGAAATTTTGTCACAATATAGAAAATTGAGCTAGCATAACGTGGGCGTTGGATTCATGTCATTTTGATCACTAAATCAAAAGTTACTGGCGATTTAGTGCGGACTTGTCAAGTTGATTGCTCAGTTTAAATGATCATTCTAAGCTAATCGTTGGTGCTTATTAAGTAACGGCTTATAAGTGAGCATAATGCATGGCATCACGTAAATTTGGATAGATTGGTTTACTTGGAGGCTTTGTCGTATCTATTTGAGTGTGAAATTTTGTCACAATATAGAAAATTGAGCCAGCATAACGTGGCCGTTGGATTCATGTCATTCGAAGCATTAAACCAAAAGTTACTGGCGATTTAGTGCCGACTTGTCAAGTTGATTGCTCAGTTCAAATGATCATTCTAAGCTGATCATTGGTGCTTATTGAGTAACGGCTTATAAGTGAAGCATAATGCATGGCATCACACAGTTTTGGATAGATTGGTTTACTTGGAGGATTTTTCATATCTATTTGAATCTGAAATTTTATCATAATATAGAAAATTGAGCTATAATAACATGGGCGTTGGATTCATGTCATTCTGAGCACTAATTCAAAAGTTAAAGGCGATTTAGTGCGGACATGTCAAGT
>JAEVFF010000047.1:448090-503484 GCA_018901945.1 Pugionium dolabratum
CTAGCATAACGTTGCCGTTGGATTCATGTCATTCTGAGCACTAAATCAAAAGTTACAGACGATTTAGTGCGGACATGTCAAGTTGATTGGTCAGTTCAAATGATCATTTTAAGCTGATGTTGGGTGCTTATTGAGTACCGGCTTATAAGTGAAGCATAATGCATGGAATCACGCACTTTTAGATAGGTTGGTTCACTTGGAGGCTTTGTCGTATCTATTTGATCTGAATTTTGGTCACAATAGAAAATTGCGCTAGCATAACGTGGCCGTTGGATTCATGTCATTATGAGCAGAAAATCAAAAGTTACACACGATTTAAGGCGGACTTGTCAAGTTGATTGGTCAGTTCAAATGATCATTCTAAGCTGATCATTGGTTCTTCTTGAGTACGGCTTATAAGTTAAACATAATGCATGGCATCACGCAGTTTTGGATAGATTGGTTTACTTGGAGGCTATGTTGTATCTATTTGAGTCTGAAATTTTGTCACAATATAGAAAATTGAGCTAGCATAACGTGGGCGTTGGATTCATGTTATTCTGAGCACTAAATCAAAAGTTACAGACGATTTAGTGCGGACGTGTCAAGTTGATTGGTAAGTTCAAATGATCATTCTAAGCTGATCATTGGTGCTTATTGAGTAACGGCTTATAAATGAAGCATAATGCATGGCATCATGCAGTTTTAGAAAGATTGGTTTACTAGGAGGCTTTGTCGTATCAATTTCAGTCTGAAATTTTGTCACAATATGGAAAATTGAGCTAGCATAACGTGGACGTTGGATTTATGTCATTCTGAGATCTAAATCAAAAGTTACAAACGATTTAGTGCGGATATGTCATGTTGATTGGTCAGTTCAACTGATCATTCTAAGTTGACCGTTGGTGCTCATTGACGAAAGGCTTATAAGCGAAGCATAATGCATGGCATCACGCAGTTTGGGATAGATTGGTTTACTTCGAAGCTTCTTCGTATCTGTTTGAGCCTAAAATTTTGTCACAGTATAGAAAATTGAGCTAGCATAACGTGGGCGTTGGATTCATGTCATTCTGAGCTCTAAATCAAAAGTTACAGGCGATTTAGTGCGGACTTGTCAAGTTGATTGGTCAGTTCAAATGATCATTCTAAGCTGATCATTGGTGCTTATTGAGTAACGGCTTATAAGTGAAGCATAATGCATTGCATCACGCAGTTTTAGATAGATTGGTTTACGAGGAGGCTTTGTCGTATCTATTTGAGTCTGAAATTCTGTCAAAATATAGAAAATTGAGCTAGCATAACGTGGGCGTTGGATTCATGTCAATCTGAGCACTAAATAAAAAGTTACTGGCGATTTAGTGCGGACTTGTCAAGTTGATTGCTCAGTTCAAATGATTTTACTAAGCTGATCATTGGTGCTTATTGAGTAACGGCTTATAAGTTAACCATAATGCATGGCATCACACAGTTTTGGATAGATTGGTTTACTTGGGGGCTTTGTCGTATCTATTTGAGTCAGAAATTTTGTAACAATATAGAAAATTACGATAGCATAACGTGGGCGTTGGATTCAGTCATTCTGAGCACTAAATCAAAAGTTATAGATGATATAGTGCGGACGTGTCAAGTTGATTGGTCAGTTCAAATGATCATTCTAAGCTGATCATTGGTGCTTATTGAGTAACGGCTTATAAGTTAACCATAATGCATGGCATCACACAGTTTTGGATAGATTGGTATACTTGGGGGCTTTGTCGTATCTATTTGAGTCAGAAATTTTGTCACAATATAGAAAATTATGATAGCATAACGTGGGCGTTGGATTCAGTCATTCTGAGCACTAAATCAAAAGTTATAGATGATATAGTGCGGACATGTCAAGTTGATTGGTCAGTTCAAATGATCATTCTAAGCTGATCATTGGTGCTTATTGAGTAACGGCTTATAAGTTCACCATAATGCATGACATCACGCAATTTTGGATAGATTGGTTTACTTGGAGGCTTTTTCGTATCTATTTGAGTCTGAAATTTTGTAACAATATAGAAAATTGAGCTAGCACAATGTGGGTTTGGATTCATGTCACTCTGAGCTCTAAATCATAAGTTACTGACGATTTAGTGCGGACATGTCAAGTTGATTGCTCAGTTCAAATGATCATTCTAAGCTGATCATTGGTGCTTATTGAGTAACGGCTTATAAGTTAACCATAATTCATGGTATCACGCAGTTTTGGATAGATTGGTTTACTTGGAGGCTTTCTCGTATCTATTTGAGTCAGAAATTTCGTCACAATATAGAAAATTGCAATAGCATAACGTGGGCGTTGGATTCATGTCATTCTGAGCACTAAATCAAAAGTTAAAGATGATATAGTGCGGACATGTCAAGTTGATTGGTCAGTTCAAATGATCATTCTAAGCTGATCATTGGAGCTTATTGAGTAACGGCTTATAAGTTAACCATAATGCATGGCATCACGCAGTTTTTGATAGATTGGTATACTTGGAGGCTTTGTCGTTTCTATTTGAGTCAAAAATTTTGTCAGAATATAGAAAATTGCGATAGCATAATGTGGGCGTTGGATTCATGTCATTCTGAGCACTAAATCAAAAGTTATAGAAGATATAGTGCGGACATGTCAACTTGATTGGTCAGTTCAAACGATCATTCTAAGCTGATAATTGGTGCTTATTGATAACGTACCGGCTTATAAGTGAAGCATAATGCATGGCATCACGCAGTTTTAGATAGATTGGTTTACTTGGAGGCTTTGTCGTATCTATTTCAGTCTGAAATTTTGTCACAATATAGAAAATTGAGCTAGCATAACGTGGACATTGGATTTATGTCATTCTGAGCTCTAAATCAAAAGTTACAAACGAGTTAGTGCGGATATGTCATGTTGATTGGTCAGTTCAAATGATCAATCTAAGTTGACCGTTGGTGCTCATTGACTAAAGGCTTATAAGTGAAGCATAATGCATGGCATCACGCAGTTTGGGATAGATTGGTTTACTTGGAAGCTTCTTCGTATCTGTTTGAGCCTAAAATTTTGTCACAATATAGAAAATTGAGCTAGCATAACGTGGGCGTTGGATTCATGTCATTCTGAGCTCTAAATCAAAAGTTACAGGCGATTTAGTGCGGACTTGTCAAGTTGATTGGAAAGTTCAAATGATCATTCTAAGCTGATCATTGGTCCTTATTGAGTTCCGGCTTATAAGTGAAGCACAATGCATGGAATCACGCAGTTTTAGATAGGTTGGTTTACTTGGAGGCTTTGTCGTATCTATTTGAGTCTGAAAAATTGTCATAATATAGAAAATTGAGCTAGCATAACGTGGGCGTTGGATTCATGTCATTCTGAGCTCTAAATTAAAAGTTTCACACGATTTAGGGCAGACATGTCAAGTTGATTGGTCAGTTCAAGTGATCATTTTAAGCTGATCATTGGTGCAGATTGAGTAACGGCTTATAAGTGAAGCATAATGCATGCCATCACACAGTTTTGGATAGATTGGTTTACTTGGAGGCTTTGTCATATCTCTTTGAGTCTGAAGTTTTGTCAAAATATAGAAACTTGCGCTAGCATAACGTGGACGTTGGATTCATGTCATTATGAGCACTAAATCAAAAGTTACACACAATTTAGGGCGGAATGTCAAGTTGATTGGTCAGTTCAAATGATCATTCTAAGCTGATCATTGGTTCTTATTGAGTACGGCTTATAAGTTAAAAATAATGCATGGCATCACGCAGTTTTGGATAGATTGGTTTACTTGGAGGCTATGTCGTATCTATTTGAGTCTGAAATTTTGTCACAATATAGAAAATTGAGCTAGCATAACTGGGCGTTGGATTTATGTCATTCTGAGCTCTAAATCAAAAGTTACAAACGATTTAGTGCGGATATGTCATGTTGATTGGTCAGTTCAAATGATCATTCTAAGTTGACCATTGGTGCTCATTGACTAAAGGCTTATAAGTGAAGCATAATGCATGGCATCACGCAGTTTGGGATAGATTGGTTTACTTGGAAGCTTCTTCGTATCTGTTTGAGCCTAAAATTTTGTCACAATATAGAAAATTGAGCTAGCATAACGTTGGGCGTTGGATTCATGTCATTCTGAGCTCTAAATCAAAAGTTACAGGCGATTTAGTGCGGACTTGTCAAGTTGATTGGACAGTTCAAATGATCATTCTAAGCTGATCATTGGCGCTTATTGAGTAACGGCTTATAAGTGAATTATAATGCATGGTATCACACAGTTTTGGATAGATTGCTTTACTTGGAGGCTTTGTCATATCTATTTGAGTCTAATATTTTTTCACAATATAGAAAATTGCGCTAGCATAACGTGGGCGTGGGATTCATGTCATTCTGAGCTCTAAACCAAAAGTTACAGGCGATTTAGTGCGGACTTGTCAAGTTGATTGGACAGTTCAAATTATCATTCTAAGCTGATCATTGGTGCTCATTGAGTACCGGCTTTAGGGTTTAGGGAAGCACAATGCATGGAATCACGCAGTTTTAGATAGGTTGGTTACTTGGAGGCTTTGTCGTATCTATTTGAGTTTGACATTTTGCCACAACATAGAAAATTGCGCTAGCATAACATGGGCGTTGGATTTACGTCATTATGAGCACTAAATCAAAAGTTACACACAATTTAGTGCAGACATGTCAAGTTGATTGGTCAGTTCAAATTATTATTCTAAGCTGATCATTGGTGCTTATTAAGTAACGGCTTATAAGTTAACCATAATGCATGGCATCACGCAGTTTTAGATAGATTGATTTACTTGGAGGTTTTGTCGTATCTATTTGAGTTTGAAATTTTGTCACAATATAGAAAATTGAGCTAGCATAACGTGGGCGTTGGATTCATGTCATTCTGAGCACTAAATCAGATGTTACAGACGATTTAGTGCGGACATGTCAAGTTTATTGGTCAGTTCAATTGATCATTCTAAGCTGATAATTTGTGCTTACTGAGTAATGGCTTATAAGTGAAGCATAATGCATGGAATCACGCAGTTCTAGATAGGTTGGTTTACTTGGAGGCTTTTTCTTATCTATTTGAGTCTGAAATTGTCACAATATAGAAAATTGAGCTAGCATAATGTTGGCGTTGGATTCATGTCATTCTGAGCACTAAATCAAAAGTTACAGACGATTTAGTGCAGACATGTCNTAACGGGTTATAAGTTAACCATAATGCATGGCATCACACAGTTTTAGATAGATTGGTTTACTTGGAGGCTTTGTCGTATCTATTTGAGTCTGACATTTTCCCACAATATAGAAAATTGCCCTAGCATAACGTGGGCGTTGGATTTACGTCATTATGAGCACTAAATCAAAAGTTACACACAATTTAGTGCAGACATGTCAAGTTGATTGGTCATTTCAAATGATTATTCTAAGCTGATCATTGGTGCTTATTGAGTAACGGATTATATGTGAAGCATAATGCATGGCATCACGCAGTTTTAGATAGATTGGTTTACTTGGAGGCTTTTTCTTATCTATTTCAGTCTGAAATTTTGTCACAATATAGAAAACTAAGCTAGCATAACGTGGACGTTGGATTTATGTCATTCTGAGCTCTAAATCAAAAGTTACAAACGATTTAGTGCAGATATGTCATGTTGATTGGTCAGTTCAAATGATCAATTTAAGTTGACCGTTGGTGCTCATTGACTAAAAGGCTTATAAGTGAAGCATAATGCATGGCATCACACAGTTTGGGATAGCTTGGTTTACTTGGAAGCTTCTTCGTATCTGTTTGAGCCTAAAATTTTGTCACAATATAGAAAATTGAGCTAGCATAACGTGGGCGTTGGATTCATGTCATTCTGAGCTCTAAATCAAAAGTTACATGCGATTTTAGTGCGGACTTGTCAAGTTGATTGAACAGTTCAAATGATCATTCTAAGCTTATCATTGGTGCTTATTGAGTACCGGCTTATAAGTGAAGCATAATGTATGGCATCACACAGCTTTGGGTAGATTGGTTTACTTGGAGGCTTTGTCATATCAATTTGAGTCTGATATTTTGTCACAATATAGAAAATTGCGCTAGCATAACGTGGGCGTTGGATTCATGTCATTATTAGCACCAAATCAAAAGTTACACACAATTTAGTGCAGACATGTCAAGTTGATTGGTCAGTTTAAATGATCATTCTAAGCTAATCATTGGTGCTTATTGACTAACGCCTTATAAGTTAACCATAATGCATAGTATCACGCAGCAGTTTTGGATAGATTGGTATACTTGAAGGCTTTGTCGTATCTATTTGAGTGTGACATTTTGCCACAATATAGAAAATTGCGCTAGCATAACGTGGGCGTTGGATTTACGTCATTATGAGCACTAAATCAAAAGTTACACACGATTTAGTGCGGACATGTCAAGTTGATTGGTCAGTTCAAATGATTATTCTAAGCAGATCATTGGTGCTTATTGAGTAACAGGTTATAAGTTAACCATAATGCATGGCATCACACAGTTTTAGATAGATTGGTTTATTTGGAGGCTTTGTCGTATCTATTTGAGTCTGACATTTTCCCACAATATAGAAAATTGCCCTAGTATAACGTGGGCGTTGGATTTACGTCATTATGAGCCTTAAATCAAAAGTTACACACAATTTAGTGCGGACATGTCAAGTTGATTGGTCATTTCAAATGATTATTCTAAGCTGATCATTGGTGCTTATTGAGTAACGGCTTATATGTGAAGCATATGCATGGCATCACGCAGTTTTAGATAGATTGGTTTACTTGGAGGCTTTGTCGTATCTATTCAGTCTGTCACAATATAGAAAATTAAGCTAGCATAACGTGGACGTTGGATTTATGTCATTCTGAGCTCTAAATCAAAAGTTACAAACGATTTAGTGCGGATATGTCATGTTGATTGGTCAGTTCAAATGATCAATCTAAGTTGACCGTTGGTGCTCATTGACTAAAGGCTTATAAGTGGAGCATAATGCATGGCATCACGCATTTTGGGATAGATTGGTTTACTTGGAAGCTTCTTCGTATCTGTTTGTGCCTAAAATTTTGTCACAATATAGAAAATTGAGCTAGCATAACGTGGGCGTTGGATTCATGTCATTCTGAGCTCTAAATCAAAAGTTACATGCGATTTAGTGCAGACTTGTCAAGTTGATTGGACAGTTCAAATGATCATTCTAAGCTGATCATTGGTGCTTATTGAGTACCGGCTTATAAGTGAAGCACAATGCATTGAATCACGCAGTCTTAGATAGGTTGGTTTACTTGGAGGCTTTGTCGTATCTATTTGAGTCTGAAAAATTGTCATAATATAGAAAATTGAGCTAACATAACGTGGGCGTTGCGTTCAGGTCATTATGAGCTCTAAATCAAAAGTTTCAGACGATTTAGTGCGGACATGTCAAGTTGATTGGTCAGTTCAAATGATCATTTTTAGCTGATCATTGGTGCTTATTGAGTAACGGGTTATAAGTGAAGCATAATGCATGGCATCACGCAGTTTTGGATAGATTGGTTTACTTTGAGGCTTTGTCATATCTATTTCAGTCTCAAAATTTTGTCACAATATAGACACTTGTGCTAGCATAACGTGGGCGTTGGATTNGCTAGCATAACGTGGGCCTTGGATTTACGTCATTATGAACACTAAATCAAAAGTTACACACGATTTAGTGCGGGCATGTCAAGTTGATTGGTCAGTTCAAATGATCATTCTAAGCTGTTCATTGGTGCTTATTGAGTACCAGCTTATAAGTGAAGCACAATGCATGGTATCATGCAGTTTTAGATAGGTTGGTTTACTTGGAGGCTTTGTCGTATCTATTTGATCTGAAATTTTGTCACAATAGAAAATTGCGCTAGCATAACGTGGCCGTTGGATTCATGTCATTATGAGCACTAAATCAAAAGTCACACACGATTTAGGGCGGACATGTCAAGTTGATTGGTCATTTCAAATGATCACTCTAAGCTGATCATTGGTTCTTATTGAGTACGGCTTATAAGTTAAACATAATGCATGGCATCATGCAGGTTTGGATAGATTGGTTTACTTGGAGGCTGTGTCGTATCTATTTGAGTCTGAAATTTTGTAACAATATAGAAAATTGAGCTAGCATAACGTGGGTGTTGGATTCATGTTATTCTGAGCACTAAATCAAAAGTTACAAACGATTTAGTGCGGACGTGTCAAGTTGATAGGACATTTTTGCTGATCATTCTAAGCTGATCATTTTTGCTTATTGAGTAACAGCTTATAAGTGAAGCATAATGCATGGAATCACGCAGTTTTAGATAGGTTGGGTTACTTGGAGGCTTTGTCGTATCTATTCGAGTCTAAAAATTGTCACAGTATAGAAAACTGAGCTAGCATAACGTTGGCGTTGGATTCATGTCATTCTGAGCACTAAATCGAAAGTTACAGACGATTTAGTGCAGACATGTCAAGTTGATTGGTCAGTTCAAATGATCATTTTAAGCTGATCATTGGTGCTTATTGAGTAACGGCTTATAAGTTAACCATAATGCATGGCATCACACAATTTTGGATATATTGGTTTACTTGGAGGTTACGTCCTATCTATTTGAGTCTGAAATTTTGTCACAATATAGAAAATTGCGCTAGCGTAACGTGGGCGTTGGATTTACATCATTATGAGCACTAAATCAAAAGTTACACACAATTTAGTGCGGACATGTCAAGTTGATTGGTCAGTTCAAATGATTATTCTTAGCTGATCATTGGTGCTTTTTGAGTAACGCCTAATAAGTTAACCATAATGCATAGCATCACGCCGTTTTGGTTAGATTGGTTTACTTGGAGGCTTTGTCATATCTATTTGAGTGTGACATTTTGTCCCAATATAGAAAATTGCGCTAGCATCACGTGGGCGTTGGATTTACGTCATTATGAGCACTAAAACGAGTGTGGACATGTCAAGTTGATTGGTTAGTTCAAATGATTATTCTAAGCTGATCATTGGTGCTTCTTGAGTAACGGCTAATAAGTTAACCATAATGCATGGCATCACACAGTTTTGGATAGATTGGTTTACTTGGAGGCTTTGTCGTATCTATTTGAGTCTGACATTTTGCCACAATATAGAAAATTGCGCAAGCATAACGTGGGCTTCGGATTTACGTCATTATGAGCACTAAATCAAAAGTTACACACAATGTAGTGCGGACATGTCAAGTTAATTGGTCAGTTCAAATGATTATTCTAAGCTGATCATTGGTGCTTATTGAGTAACGGCTTATAAGTTAACCATAATGCATGGTATCACGCAGTTTTAGATAGGTTGGTTTACTTGGAGGCTTTGTCGTATCTATTTGAGTCTGAAAAACTGTCACAGTATATAAAACTGTGCTAGCATAACATTGGCGTTGGATTCATGTCATTCTGAGCACTAAATTAAAAGTTACAGACGATTTAGTACGGACATGTCAAGTTGATTGGTCAGTTCAAATGATCATTCTAAGCTGATCATTGGTGCTTATTGAGTAACGGCTTATAAGTGAAGCATAATGCATTGCATCACGCAGTTTTAGATAGATTTGTTTACTAGGAGGCTTTGTCGTATCTATTTGAGTCTGAAATTTTGTCACAATATAGAAAATTGAGCTAGCATAACGTGGGCGTTGTATTTATGTCATTCTAAGCTCTAACTCAAAAGTTACAAATGATTTAGTGCGTACATGTCATGTTGATTGGTCAGTTCAAATGATCAATCTAAGTTGACCATTGGTGCTCATTGAGTGAAGGCTTATAAGTGAAGCATAATGCATGGCATCACGCAGTTTGGGATAGATTGGCTTACTTGAAACCTTTTTCGTATCTGTTGAGTCTAAACTTTTGTCACAGTATAGAAAATTCAGCTAGCATAACGTGGGCGTTGGATTCATGTCATTCTGAGCTCTAAATCAAAAGTTATGGATTATTTAGTACGGACATGTTAGGTTGATTATTCATTTCAAATGATCATTCTAAGCTGATCATTGGTGCTCATTGAGTAAAGGCTTATTGGCATAGCATAATGCATGACGTATCGTAGTTTGGGATATATTGGATTACTTGGAGGCTTCGTCGTATCTATTTGAGTCCGAAAAATTGTCATAGTAAAAACAATTGAGCCACCATAACGTGGGTGTTGGATTCATGTCATTATGAGGTCAAAATAAGAAGTTACGGACGATTTCGAGCGTTCATGTCAAGTTAATTGGCCAGTTCAAATGATCATTCTAAGCTGATCATTGGTGCTCATTGAGTAAAGGATTATAATTGAAGCATAATGCATGGCATCTCGCAGTTTCGGATAGATTGGATCACTTGGAGGCTTTGTCGTATCTATTTGAGTTTGAAAAATTGTCATAGTGTAGAAAATTGAGCTCGCATAACGTGGGCATTGGATTCATGTCATTCTGACCTCTAAATCAAAAGTTACTTACGATTTAGTGCGGACATGTCAAGTTGATTGGTCAGTTCAATTGATCATTTTAAGCTGATCTTTGGTGCTTATGAGTAACGGCTTCTAAGTGAAGCATAATAAATGGCATCATGCAGTTTTGGATAGTTTTTTACTTGGAAGCTTTGTAGTATCTATTTGAGTCTGAAATTTTGTTACAATATAGAAAATTGCACTAACATAACGTGGGCGTTGGATTCATGTCATTCTGAGCACTAAATCAGAAGTTATAGACGATTTAGTGCGGACATATCAAGTTGATTGGTCAGTGCAAATGATCATTCTAAGCTGATCATTGGTGCTTATTGAGTAACGGCTTATAAGTTAAGCATAATGCATCGCATCACGCAGTTTTGGATAGATTCGTTTACATAGAGGCTTTGTCGTATCTATTTGAATCTGAAATTTTGTCATAATATAGAAAATTGAGCTAGCATAACGTGGGCGTTGGATTCATGTCATTCTGAGCACTAAATCAAAAGTTACAGACGATTTAGTGCGGACATGTCAAGTTGATTTGACGGTTCAAATTATCATTCTAAGCTGATCATTGGTGCTTATTGAGTAACGGCTTATAAGTGAAGCATAATGCATGGCATCACCCAGTTTTAGAGAGATTGGTTTACTTCGAGGCTTTATCGTATCTATTTGAGTCTGAAAAATTGTCATAGTATAGAAAATGGAGCTAGCATAACGTGGGCGTTGGATTCATGTCATTTTGAGCTCTAAATCAAAAGTTACAGACGATTTAGTGCGGACAGGTCAAGTTGATTGGTCAATTTAAATGATCATTCTAAGCTGATCATTGGTGCTCATTGAGTATAGCCTTATAAATGAGGCATAATGCATGGCATCACGCAGTTTTAAATAGATTGGTTTACATGGAGGCTTTGTCGTATCTATTTGAGTCTGAAAAATTGTCAGAGTATAGAAAATTGAGCTAGCATAACGTGGGCGTTNATGATTTTGTGCCGACATGTCAAGTTGATTGGTCAGTTCAAAGGATCATTCTAAGCTGATCATTGGTGCTGGTTGAGTAACGGCTTATAAGTTGAGCATAATGCATGGCATCACGTAGTTTTGGATAGATTGGTTTACTTGTAGGCTTTGTCGTATCTATTTGAGTACGAAATTTGGTCACAATATAGAAGATTGAGCTAGCATAACGTGGGCGTTGGATTCATGTCATTCTGAGCTCTAAATCAAAAGTTACGGACGATTTAGTGCGGACATGTCAAGGTCATTTTTCAGTTCAAAAGATCATTCTAAGCTCATCATTGGTGCTCATTGAGTAAAGACTTATAAGTGAAGCATAATGCATGGCATCACACAGTTTTAAATAGATTGGTTTACTTGAAGGCTTTGTCGTATCTATTTGAGTCTGAAATTTTGTCACAATATAGAAAACTGAGAAACATAACTTGGGCGTTGGATTCATGTCATTCTGAGCACTAAATCAAAATTTACAGATGATTTTGTGCCGACATGTCAAGTTGATTGGTCAGTTCAAAGGATCATTCTAAGCTGATCATTGGTGCTGGTTGAGTAACGGCTTATACGTTGAGCATAATGCATGGCATCACGCAGTTTTGGATAGATTGGTTTACTTGGAGGCTTTGTCGTATCTATTTGAGTACGAAATTTGGTCACAATATAGAAGATTGAGCTAGCATAACGTGGGCGTTGGATTCATGTCATTCTGAGCTCTAAATCAAAAGTTACAGACGATTTAGTGCGGACATGTTAAGGTCATTTGTCAGTTCAAAAGATCATTCTAAGCTGATCATTGGTGCTCATTGAGTTAAGACTTATAAGTGAAGCATAATGCATGGCATCTCTCAGTTTCGGATAGATTGGATCACTTGGAGGCTTTGTCGTATCTATTTGAGTAAGAAAAATTGTCAAAGTATAGAAAATTGAGCTAGCATAATGTGGGCGTTGGATTCAAATCATTCTGAGCTCTAAATCAAAAATTTCAGAGGATTTAGTGCGGACATGTCAAGGTTATTGGTCAGTTCAAATGATCATTTTAAGCTGATCATTGGTGCTTATTGAGTAACGGGTTATATGTGAAGCATAATGCATGGAATCACGCAGTTTTAGATAGGTTGGTTTACTTGGAGGCTTTGTCGTATCTATTTGAGTCTAAAAAATTGTCACAATATCGAAAATTGAGCTAGCATAACGTTAGCGCCTGATTCATGTCATTCTGTGCACTAAATCAAAAGTTACAGACGATTTAGTGTGGACATGTCAAGTTGATTGGTCAGTTCAAATGATCATTCTAAGCTGATCATTGGTGCTTATTGAGTAACAACTTATAAGTGAAGCATAATGCATGGCATCATGCAGTTTTAGATAGATTGGTTTACTTGGAGGCTTTGCCGTATCTATTTCAGTCTGAAACTTTGTCACAATATAGAAAATTGAGCTAGCATAACGTGGACGTTGGATTTATGTCATTCTGAGCTCTAAATCAAAAGTTACAAATGAGCTAGTGTGGACATGTCAAGGTTATTGGTCAGTTCAAATGATCATTTTAGGCTGATCATTGGTGCTTATTGAGTAACGGGTTATAAGTGAAGCATCATAATATCTCTGCACCAACCATATCGTGTGTTTAATCTTCTTACATTCTGTTTTTTGATGGATGGAAAACACACCATCTTCCAGAAGACCACCATATCTAAATGTTCTCACATTGCTTTTACAGTGTCAAAGAACATGAACCCGAGATAGTTACTACAGAAACACCCGAACCCAAGTAAGTGTAGTCGGTTTTGCGTTTGTAATCTTAAATTACACATTTCAGACTCAAGGATGTGAAACATGAAACGTTCTTTCTGATTGTTGCAAACTCCTACTAGCTGAAACTGTTTCCTATGAACATGAACAAATGTATTGTGTTTGGTATGATCAAATCAAAACTAATGATGATGATGATGATGATGCAGGACAACGGAGCCATCAGGGTCTGGATCATCATTTAGGCCCGGGACATGGCAGCCACCATCCTAAATACATGTCTGTTCGCACTGATAGCAACCAGTAGAATTTTCCGTCCAATTATTTGTTTGTTGTAGTCTGAAGGAACCGATTGGTTTAAGTCTTACAGATGAACAAGAGACGGAAAGGAGCTTTTGAACACCCTAAATCACGATGTTATTGAAGACTTGGAAGCGTCAAAATGAGAAGCTATCTTTCTTATGATTTGTTTTTCTTTGGGTGGGTTGTCTCTTGGCATTGTGTTTGAGATTTAAATTGCCTTGACCTTCATAGCTTCGGAAGAGCCTACTTGCCCTAATAGATAGATTGGTTTACTTGGAGGCTATGTCGTATCTATTTGAGTCTGAAATTTTGTCACAATATAGAAAATTGAGCTAGCATAACCTGGGCGTTGGATTCATGTCATTCTGAGCACTAAATCAAAAGTTACAGACGATTTAGTGCGGACGTTTCAAGTTAATCGGTCAGTTCAATGATCATCTAANTCAAAAGTTACACATGATTTAGTGCGGAATTGTCAAGTTGAATGGTCAGTTCAAATGATCATTCTAAGCTGATCATTGGTGCTCATTGAGTAAAGGCTTATAAGTGAAGCATAATGAATGGCATCCCACAGTTTGGGATATATTGGTTTACTTGGAGGCTTTGTCGTATGTATTTGAGTCTGACAAATTGTAATAGTATAGAAAATTGAGCTAGCATAACGTGGGCGTTGGATTCATGTCATTTTGAGCACTAAATCAAAAGTTACGACGATTTAGTGCGGACTTGTCAAGTTGATTGGCAGTTCAAATGATCATTCTAAGCTGATCATTGGTGCTTATTGAGTAACGCTTATAAGTGAGCATAATGCATGGACATCACGCAGTTTTGGATAGATTGGTTTACTTGGAGGCTTTGTCGTATCTATTTGAGTCTGAAAAATTGTCAGAGTATAGAAAATTGAGCTAGCATAACGTGGGCGTTGGATTCATGTCATTTTGAGCTCTAAATCAAAAGTTACAGACGATTTAGTGCGGACATGTCAAGTTGATTGGTCAGTTCAATGATCATTCTAAGCTGATCATTGGTGCTTATTGAGTAACGGCTTATAAGTGAAGCATAATGCATGGCATCACGCAGTTTTAGATAGATTGGTTTACTTGGAGGCTTTGTCGTATCTATTTGAGTCTGAAATTTTGTCACAATATAGAAAACTTGAGCTAGCATAACGTGGGCGTTGGATTCATGTCATTCTGAGCACTAAATCAAAAGTTACAGACGATTTAGTGTGGACATGTCAAGTTGATTGGTCAGTTCAAATGATCATTCTAAGCTGATCATTGGTGCTTATTGAGTAACGGCTTATAAGTTAAGCATAATGCATGGCATCACGCAGTTTTGGATAGATTGGTTTACTTGGAGGCTTTGTCGTATCTATTTGAGTCTGAAATTTTGTCACAATATAGAAAATTGAGCTAGCATAATGTGGGCTTTGGATTCATGTCATTCTGAGCTCTAAATCAAAAGTTACAGGACGATTTAGTGCGGACGTTGTCAAGTTATTGGCAGTTCAAATGATCATTCTAAGCTGATCATTGGTGCTTATTGAGTAAGGCTTATAAGTGAAGCATAATGCATGGCATCACGCAGTTTTGATAGATTGGTTTACTTGGAGGCTTTGTCGTATCTATTTGAGTCTGAAAAATTGTCAGATATAGAAAATTGAGCTAGCATAACGTGGGCGTTGGATTCATGTCATTCTGAGCTCTAAATCAAAAGTTTCAGACGATTTAGTGCGGACATGTCAAGTTGATTGGTCAGTTCAAATGATCATTTTAAGCTGATCATTGGTGCTTATTGAGTAACGGGTTATAAGTAAGCATAATGCATGGCATCACGCAGTTTTGGATAGATTGGTTTACTTGGAGGCTTTGTCATATCTATTTGAGTCTGAAATTTTGTCACAATATAGAAATTGCGCTAGCATAACGTGGGCGTTGGATTCATGTCATTATGAGCACTAAATCAAAAGTTACACACAATTTAGTGCGGACATGTCAAGTTGATTGGTTAGTTCAAATGATCATTCTAAGCTGATCATTGGTGCTTATTGAGTAAAGGCTTATAAGTGAAGCATAATGCATGGCATCACGCAGTTTTGGATAGATTGGGTTACTTGGGGCTTTGTCTTATCTATTTGAGCAAATTGTCACAATATAGAAAATTAGCTAGCATAACGTGGGCGTTGGATTATGTCATTATGAGCTTAAATCAAAAGTTACTGACGACTTAGTGCGGACAAGTTGATTGGAGTTCAAATGATCATTTAAGCTGATCATTGGTGCTTATTGAGTAACGGCTTATAAGTGAAGCATAATGCATGGAATCACGCAGTTTTGATAGGTTGGTTTACTTGGAGCTTTGTCATACCTATTTGAGTCTGAAAAATTGTCATATAGAAAATTGAGCTAGCATAACGTGGGCGTTGGATTCATGTCATTCTGACCACTAAATCAAAAGTTACAGACGATTTAGTGCAGACGTTTCAAGTTGATTGGCAGTTCAAATGATCATTCTAAGCTGATCATTGGTGCTTATTGAATAACGGCTTATAAGTGAAGCATAATGCATGGAATCACGCTGTTTTAGATAGGTTGGTTTACTTAGAGGCTTTGTCGTACCTATCTATTGAGTAACTAAATAAAAAGTGACAAAATGAGCACCATATTGGTTTACTTGAGTCTTTGAACTGCGTGTAAAATCGCTTTTAATACTAGCCTATAAATAGTATCTATTTGAGTAACTATACTCCAGCGTCCATATATTGAGTACTGCGTATCGCTTTTATAATACTATTTATTTGAGTAACCAATAAAATCACGTTAAAATTTTGTGACAAAATTAGCGTCCATATATTCTATAGAGTCAAAATGAGCACTATATTCTATTTTGTTTATATTATGAAAAAGTGAAGCTCAATTTTCTATATTGTGAAAAAAATTTATACTCAAATAGATACTACAAAGCCTCCAAGTAAACCAATCTTTCCCCAACTGCGTGATGTCATGCATTATGCTTCATTTATAAGCCGTTACTTAATAAGCACCAATGATCAGCTTAGAATGATAATTTGAACTGTCCAATCAACTTGACAAATCTGCACTAAATCGCCTGTAACTTTTGATTTAACGCTCAGAATGACATGAATCCAACGCCCACGTTATGCTAGCTCAATTTTCTATATTGTGACAAAATTACATACTCAAATAGATACGACCAAGCCGTCCAAGTAAACCAATCTATCCAAAACTGCGTGATGCCATGCATTATGCTTAACTTATAAGCCGTTACTCAATAAGCACCAATGATCAGCTTAGAATGATCATTTGAACTGACCAATCAACTTGACATGTCAGCACTAAATCGTCCGTAACTTTTGATTTAGTGCTCAGAATGACATGAATCCAACGCCCACGTTATGCTAGCTCAATTTTCTATTGTGACAAAATTTCAGACTCAAATAGATACGACAAAGCCTTCAAGTTAAACCAATCTATCCAAAACTGCGTGATGCCATGCATTATGCTCACTTATAAGCCGTTACTTAATAAGCACCAATGATCAGCTTAGAATGATCATTTGAACTGTCCAATCAACTTGACAAGTCCGCACTAAATCACCTGTAACTTTTATTTAGAGCTCAGAATGACATGAATCCAACGCCCACGTTATGCTAGCTCAATTTTCTATATTGTGACAAAATTTCAGACTCAAATAGATACGACAAAGCCTCCAGTAAACCAATTTATCCCAAACTGCGTGATGCCATGCATTATGCTTCACTTATAAGCCTTTACTAATGAGCACCAATGATCAGCTTAGAATGATCATTTGAACTGACCAATCAACTTGACCTGTCCGCAATAAATCGTCTGTAACTTTTGATTTAGAGCTCAGAATGACATGAATCCAACGCCCACGTTATGCTAGCTCAATTTTCTATATTGTGACAAAATTTCGGACTCAAATAGATATGACAAAGCCTCCATGTAAACCGATTTATCCCAAACTGCGTGATGCCATGCATTATGCTTCACTTATAAGCCTTTACTCAATGAGCACCAATGATCAGCTTAGAATGATCATTTGAACTGACCAATCTACTTGACCTGTCCGCAATAAATCGTCTGTAACTTTTGATTTAGAGCTCAGAATGACATGAATCCAACGCCCACTTTATGCTAGCTCAATTTTCTATACTATGACAATTTCTCAGACTCAAATAGATACGACAAAGCCTCCAAGTAAACAATTCTATCCAAAACTGCGTGATACCATGCATTATGCTCACTTATAAGCCGTTATTTAATAAGCACCAATGATCAGCTTTGAAAGATCATTTGAACTGAGCAATCAACTTGACAAGTCCGCACTAAATCGCTAGTAACTTTTTATTTAGTGCTCAGAATGACATGAATCCAACGCCCACGTTATGCTAGCTCAATATCTATATTGTTTTCTATATTGTGACAAAATTACAAACTCAAATAGATACGACCAAGCGTCCAAGTAAACCAATCTATCCAAAACTACGTGATGCCATGCATTATGCTTAACGTATAAGCCGTTACTCAATAAGCACCAATGATCAGCATAG
The DNA here is from genome assembly GCA_018901945.1 of Pugionium dolabratum. Lineage (NCBI taxonomy): Eukaryota > Viridiplantae > Streptophyta > Magnoliopsida > Brassicales > Brassicaceae > Pugionium > Pugionium dolabratum. The sequence continues at coordinate 466,209 of JAEVFF010000047.1, forward strand.
AATGATCATTTGAACTGACCAATCAACTTGACATGTCAGCACTAAATCGTCCATAACTTTTGATTTAGTGCTCAGAATGACATGAACCCAACGCCCATGTTTTGCTAGCTCAATTTTCTATATTGTGACAAAATTTCAGACTCAAATAGATACGACAAAGCTTCAAGTAAACCAATCTATCCAAAACTGCGTGATGCAATGCATTATGCTCACTTATAAGCCGTTACTTAATAAGCACCAATGATCAGCTTATAATGAACATTTGAACTGACAATCAACTTGAAAATTCCGCACTAAATCGTGTGTAACTTTTGATTTAGTGCTCAAAATGACATGAATCCAACGCCCACGTTATGCTAGCTCAATTTTTTATATTGTGACAATTTTTCAGACTCAAATAGATACGACAAAGCCTCCAAGTAAATCAATATATCCCAAACTTCGTGATGCCATTCATTATGCTTCACATATAAGCCTAAAACTCAATGAGCACCTATGATCAGCTTAAAATGATCATTTGAACTGACCAATCAACCTGATGTGTCCGCACTAAATCGTCAGTAACTTTTTTTTAGAGCTCAGAATGACATGAATCCAAGGCCCAGGTTATGCTAGCTCAATTTTCTATATTGTGAAAAAATTTAATACTCAAATAGATACTACAAAGCCTCCAAGTAAACCAATCTTTCCCAAACTGTGTGATGCCATGCATTATGCTTCATTTATAAGCCGTTACTTAATAAGCACCAATGATTATTTGAACTGTCCAATCAACTTGACAAATCTGCACTAAATCGCCTGTTACTTTTGATTTAATGCTCAGAATGACATGAATCCAACGCCCACGTTATGCTAGCTCAATTTTCTATATTGTGACAAAATTACAGACTCAAATAGATACGACCAAGCGTCCAAGTAAACCAATCTATCCAAAACTACGTGATGCCATGCATTATGCTTAACGTATAAGCCGTTACTCAATAAGCACCAATGATCAGCTTAGAATGATCATTTGAACTGACCAATCAACTTGACATGTCAGCACTAAATCGTCCGTAACTTTTGATTTAGTGCTCAGAATGACATGAACCCAACGCCCATGTTATGCTAGCTCAATTTTCTATATTGTGACAAAATTTCAGACTCAAATAGATACGACAAAGCTTCAAGTAAACCAATCTATCCAAAACTGCGTGATGCAATGCATTATGCTCACTTATAAGCCGTTACTTAATAAGCACCAATGATCAGCTTAGAATGATCATTTGAACTGTCCAATCAACTTGACAAGTCCGCACTAAATCACCTGTAACTTTTTATTTAGAGCTCAGAATGACATGAATCCAACGCCCACGTTATGCTAGCTCATTTTTCTATATTGTGACAAAATTTCAGACTCAAATAGATATGATAAAGCCTCCATGTAAACCGATTTATCCCAAACTGCGTGATGCCATGCATTATGCTTCACTTATAAGCCTTTACTCAATGAGCACCAATGATCAGCTTAGAATGATCATTTGAACTGACCAATCAACTTGACCTGTCCGCAATAAATCGTCTGTAACTTTTGATTTAGAGCTCAGAATGACATGAATCCAACGCCCACGTTATGCTAGCTCAATTTTCTATATTGTGACAAAATTTCAGACTCAAATAGATATGCCAAAGCCTCCATGTAAACCGATTTATCCCAAACTGCGTGATGCCATGCATTATGCTTCACTTATAAGCCTTTACTCAATGAGCACCAATGATCAGCTTAAAACGATCATTTGAACTGACCAATATACTTGACCTGTCCGCAATAAATCGTCTGTAACTTTTGATTTAGAGCTCAGAATGACATGAATCCAACGCCCACGTTATGCTAGCTCAATTTTCTATACTATGACAAATTTTCAGACTCAAATAGATATGACAAAGCCTCCAAGTAAGCCAATCTATCCAAAACTGCGTGATACCATGCATTATGCTCACTTATAAGCCGTTATTTAATAAGCACCAATGATCAGCTTTGAATTATCATTTGAACTGAGCACTCAACTTGACAAAACCGCACTAAAACGCTAGTAACTTCTAATTTAGTGCTCAGAATGACATGAATCCAACGCCCACGTTATGCTAGCTCAATATCTATATTGTGACAAAATTTCAGACTCAAATAGATACGACAAAGCCTCCAAGTAAACCAATCTATCCAAAACTGTGTGATGCCATGCATTATGCTCACTTATAAGCCGTTACTTAATAAGCACCAATGATCAGCTTAGAATGAACATTTGAGCTGACCAATCAACTTGACATGTTAGCACCAAATCGTCCGTAACTTTTGATTTAGTTCTCAGAATGATATGAACCCAACGCCCATGTTATGCTAGCTCAATTTTCTATATTGTGACAAAATTTCAGACTCAAATAGATACGACAAAGCCTTCAAGTTAACCAATCTATCCAAAACTGCGTGATGCCATGCATTATGCTCACTTTTAAGCCGTTACTTAATAAGCACCAATGATCAGCTTAGAATGATCATTTGAACTGTCAAATCAACTTGAAAAGTCTGGACTAAATCACCTGTAACTTTTGATTTAGAGCTCAGAATGACATGAATCCAACGCCCACGTTATGCTAGCTCAATTTTCTATATTGTGACAAAATTTCAGACTCAAATAGATACGACCAAGCCTCCATGTAAACCAATTTAACCGAACTGCGTGANCAAGTTCAAATGATCATTCTAAGCTGATCATTGGTGCTTATTGAGTAACGGCTTATAAGTGAAGCATAATGCATGGTATCACGCAGTTCGGGATAGATCGGTTTACTTGGAGGCTATGTCGTATCTATTTGAGTCTGAAATTTTGTCATAATATAGAAAATTGAGCTAGCATAACGTGGGGCATTGGATTCATGTCATTCTGAGCACTAAATCAAAAGTTACAGGCGATTTAGTGCGGACTTGTCAAGTTGATTTGTCAGTTCAAATGATCATTCTAACCTGATCATTGGTGTTTATTAAGTAACTGCTTATAAGTGAGCATAATGCATGGAATCAGGCAGTTTTGGATAGATTGCTTTACTTGGAGGCTTTCTCGTATCTATTTAAGTCTGAAATTTTGTCACAATATAGAAAATTGAGCTAGCATAACATGGGCGTTGGATCCATTTAATTCTGGACACTAAATCAAAAGTACGGACAATTTAGTGCCGATATGTCAAGTTGATTGGTCAGTTCAAATGATCATTCTACGCTGATCATTGGTGCTTATTGAGTAACGGCTTATAAGTGAATCATAATGCATGGCATCACACAGTTTTGGATAGATTGGTTTACTTGGAGGCTTTGTCGTATCTATTTGAGTCTGAAATTCCATCATAATATAGAAAATTGAGCTAGCATAACGTGGGCGTTGGATTCATGTCATTCTGAGCAGTAAATCAAAAGTTACAGTTGATTTAGTGCGGACATTTCAAGTTAATTGGTCAGTTCAAATGATCATTTTAAGCTGATCATTGGTGCTTATTGAGTAACGGCTTATAAGTGAAGCATAATGCATGGCATCACACAGCTTTGGATAGATTGGTTTACTTGGTGGCCTTGTCGTATCTATCTGAGTCTGAAATTTTGTCACAGTATAGAAAATTGAGCTACCATAATGTGGGCGTTGGATTCATGTCATTCTGAGAAATAAATCAAAAGTTACAGACGATTTAGTGCGGATATGTCAAGTTGATTGGTCAGTTCAAATTATAATTCTAAGCTGATCATTGGTGCTTATTGAGTAACGGCTTATAAGTGAAGCATAATGCATGGCATCACGCAGTTTTAGATAGATTGGTTTACTTGGAGGCTTTGTCGTATCTATTTGAGTCTAAAAATTGTCACAATATAGAAAATTGAGCTAGCATAACGTGGGCGTTGGATTTATGTCATTCTGAGCTCTAAATCAAAAGTTACAGACGATTTAGTGTGCACATGTCATGTTGATTGGTCAGTGCCAATGATCAATCTAAGTTGACCATTGCTGCTCACTGAGTAAAGGTTTATCAGTGAAGCATAATGCATGGAATCACGCAGCTTGGGATAGATTGGTTTACTTGGAAGCTTTTTCTTATCTGTTTGAGTCTAAAATTTTGTCACAATATAGAAAATTGAGCTGGCATAAAGTGGGCGCTGGATTCATGTCATTCTTAGCACTAAATCAAAAGTTACGGATGATTTAGTGCTAACATGTCAAGTTGATTGGTCAGTTCAAATGATAATTCTAAGTTGATCATTGGTGCTTATTGAGTAACGGCTCATAAGTGAAACATAATGCATGGCATCACGCTGTTTTGGGATAGATTGGATTAGTTGGGGGTTTCGTCGTATCTATTTGAGTCTGAAAAATTGTCATAGTATAGAAAATTGAGCTAGCACAACGTGGGTGTTGATTCATGTCATTCTGAGCTTTAAATCAGAAGTTACGGACAATTTAGAGTGTTTATGTCAAGTTAATTGGTCAGTTCAAATGATCATTCTAAGCTGATCATTGGTGCCCATTGAGTAAATGCTTATAAGTGAAGCATAACGCATGGCATCACACAGTTTTGGATAGATCGGTTTACTTGGAGGCTTTGTCGTATCTATTTGAGTCTGAAATTTTCTCACAATATAGAAAGTTGAGCTAGCATAACGTGGGCATTGGATTCATGTCATTCTGAGCACTAAATCAAAAGTTACAGGCGATTTAGTGCGGACTTGTCAAGTTGATTGGTCAGTTCAAATGATCATTCTAACCTGATCATTGGTGTTTATTAAGTAACGGCTTATAAGTGAGCATAATGCATGGAATCAGGCAGTTTTGGATAGATTGCTTTACTTGGAGGCTTTCTCGTATCTATTTAAGTCTGAAATTTTGTCACAATATAGAAAATTGAGCTAGCATAACATGGGCGTTGGATCCATTTCATTCTGGACACTAAATCAAAAGTTACGGACAATTTAGTGCCGATATGTCAAGTTGATTGGTCAGTTCAAATGATCATTCTACGCTGATCATTGGTGCTTATTGAGTAACGGCTTATAAGTGAATCATAATGCATGGCATCACACAGTTTTGGATAGATTGGTTTACTTGGAGGCTTTGTCGTATCTATTTGAGTCTGAAATTCTATCATAATATAGAAAATTGAGCTAGCATAACGTGGGCGTTGGATTCATGTCATTCTGAGCAGTAAATCAAAAGTTACAGTCGATTTAGTGCGGACATTTCAAGTTAATTGGTCAGTTGAAATGATCATTCTAAGCTGATCATTGGTGCTTATTGAGTAACGGCTTATAAGTGAAGCATAATGCATGGCATCACACAGCTTTGGATAGATTGGTTTACTTGGTGGCCTTGTCGTATCTATTTGAGTCTGAAATTTTGTCACAATATAGAAAATTGAGCTACCATAACGTGGGCGTTGGATTCATGTCATTCTGAGAAATAAATCAAAAGTTACAGACGATTTAGTGCGGATATGTCAAGTTGATTGGTCAGTTCAAATTATAATTCTAAGCTGATCATTGGTGCTTATTGAGTAACGGCTTATAAGTGAAGCATAATGCATGGCATCACGCAGTTTTAGATAGATTGGTTTACTTGGAGGCTTTGTCGTATCTATTTGATTCTGAAATTTTGTCACAATATAGAAATTTGAGCTAGGATAACGTGGGCGTTGGATTTATGTCATTCTGAGCTCTAAATCAAAAGTTACAGACGATTTAGTCTGCACATGTCATGTTGATTGGTCAATGCCAATGATCAATCTAAGTTGACCATTGCTGCTCACTGAGTAAATGCTTATCAGTGAAGCATAATGCATGGAACCACGTAGCTTGGGATAGATTGGTTTACTTGGAAGCTTTTTCTTATCTGTTTGAGTCTAAAATTTTGTCACAATATAGAAAATTGAGCTGGCATAAAGTGGGCGCTGGATTCATGTCATTCTGAGTACTAAATCAAAAGTTACAGACGATTTAGTGCCGACATGTCAAGTTGATTGGTAAGTTCAAATGATCATTCTAAGCTAATCATTGATGCTTATTGAGTAACGACTCATAAGTGAAGCATAATGCATGGCATCACGCTGTTTTGGGATGGATTGGATTAGTTGGGGGCTTCGTCGTATCTATTTGAGTCTGAAAAATTGTCATAGTATAGAAAATTGAACTAGAACAACGTGGGTGTTGGATTCATGTCATTCTGAGCTTTGAATCAGAAGTTACGGACAATTTAGAGTGTTCATGTCAAGTTAATTGGTCAGTTCAAATGATCATTCTAAGCTGATCATTGGTGCCCATTGAGTAAATGCTTATAAGTGAAGCATAGCGCATGGCATCACACAGTTTTGGATAGATAGGTTTACTTGGAGGCTTTGTCGTATCTATTTGAGTCTGAAATTTTCTCACAATATAGAAAGTTGAGCTAGCATAACGTGGGCATTGGATTCATGTCATTCTGAGCACTAAATCAAAAGTTACAGGCGATTTAGTGCGGACTTTCCAAGTTGATTGGTCAGTTCAAATGATCATTCTAACCTGATCATTGGTGCTTATTAAGTAACGGCTTATAAATGAGCATAATGCATGGCATCAGGCAGTTTTGGATAGATTGCTTTACTTGGAGGCTTTCTCGTATCTATTTAAATCTGAAATTTTGTCACAATATAGAAAATTGAGCTAGCATAACGTGGGCGTTGGATTCACTTCATTCTGAACAATAAATCAAAAGTTACAGACAATTTAGTGCCGATATGTCAAGTTAATTGGTCAGTTCAAATGATCATTCTAAGCTGATCATTGGTGCTTATTGAGTAACGCCTTATAAGTGAAGCATAATGCATGGCATCACGCAGTTTTAGATAGATTGGTTTACTTGGAGGCTTTGTCGTATCTATTTGAGTCTGAATTTTTGTCATAATATAGAAAATTGAGCTAGCATAACGTGGGCGTTGGATTCATGTCATTCTGAGCTCTAAATCAAAAGTTACAGACGATTTAGTGCGGACAGGTGAAGTTGATTGGTCAGTTAAAATGATCATTCTAAGCTGATCATTGGTGCTTATTGAGTAACGGCTTATAAGTGAAGCATAATGCATGGCATCACACAGCTTTGGATAGATTGGTTTACTTGGTGGCCTTGTCGTATCTATCTGAGTGTGAAATTTAGTCACAATATAGAAAATTGAGCTACGTGGGCGTTGGATTCATGTCATTCTGAGAAAGAAATCAAAAGTTACTGACGATTTAGTGTGGATATGTCAAGTTGATTGGTCAGTTCAAATTATAATTCTAAGCTGATCATTGGTGCTTATTGAGTAACGTCTTATAAGTGAAGCATAATGCATGGCATCACGCAGTTTTAGATAGATTGGTTTACTTGGAGGCTTTGTGGTATCTATTTGATTCTGAAATTTTGTCACAATATAGAAAATTGAGCTAGCATAACGTGGGCGTTGGATTTATGTCATTCTGAGCTCTAAATCAAAAGTTACAGACGATTTAGTGTGCACATGTCATGTGGATTGGTCAGTGCCAATGATCAATCTAAATTGACTATTGCTGCTCACTGAGTAAAGGCTTATCAGTGAAGCATAATGCATGGAATCACGCAGCTTGGAATAGATTGGTTTACTTGGAAGCTTTTTCTTATCTGTTTGAGTCTAAAATTTTGTCACAATATAGAAAATTGAGCTGGCATAAAGTGGGCGCTGGATTCATGTCATTCTTAGCACTAAATCAAAAGTTACGGACGATTTAGTGCCGACATGTTAAGTTGATTGGTCAGTTCAAATGATCATTCTAAGCTGATCATTGGTGCTTATTGAGTAACGGCTCATAAATGAAGCATAATGCATGGCATCACGCTGTTTTGGGATAGATTGGATTAGTTGGGGGTTTCGTCATATCTATTTGAGTCTGAAAAATTTTCATAGTATAGAAAATTGAGTTAGCACAACGTGGGTGTTGGATTCATGTCATTATGAGCTTTAAATCAGAAGTTACAGACAATTTATAGTGTTTATTATTGACATAGGAAAATCAAATAAGACCTATCTTGACCTACAAGGCAAGTGTGAGCACGAAAATTCAGTTTGAATAAGAAGGGAAATGAAAAAGGATGGGTTATTATTAACCACATGGTTGAAATGGTTAAATAGCTACCTTGGGAGAAGAATCAAGGTGAAAAAGTCATGCCCATGCTGCACACAGTCTTGGCAACCACACCAAACAGTCATGCCCATGCTGCACACAGTCTTGGCAACCACACCAAACAGTCATGCCCATGCTGTCTCCTCTCTTCTCATTGGTTGTTGACAGGCTCCTCCTCTATTCAAACTCATCCACAAGTTTGAATTCGTTTTCTTTTGTGTTCACATTGTAAATCCTCTATAAAAGGGCTGTAAAGACTCAATGTATAATATACTCTTAGGAGATTCTTCTCCATAAGTCTAAGTCATTTCTCATTTTCTCATACTTCTCTTTGAGTTTTCAGATTCAATTCTTCACATTTCTCCTCTATAATCTCAATATTCTTACATGGTATCAGAGCATAAGATCATTCTCTTATCTTTCTACTCAAATCTCTCAGTTTCTAATCTAAAATTCTGTCAAAAATCTCTCAGTCTTTAGACTAAAAACTCACGGTTTCATTCAACCATAAAAGCTGCTTCCTTTGAGCTCTTCAAAGCCTAACAATGGAGGATACAGTTCAAATTAGTTCCAGCCTGAAACCTACGGTGATAGCAGTAGTTCTCAGAGGCTTGAACTACACATTATGGTCAAGAACCATCAAGACAGCCATTTGTGGCAAAGGACTTTGGAATCACATCTTGGAGGATAATACTCCATCTATAGATGATCCAAAGGAGAAGAAGGATGAGGCAACAAGAAAAGAAGAAGCTAGGTGGTTCCAAGAAGATCAATCAGTCCTTGGATTCCTCCAAAATTCATTGGACCCATCCATTCTTGAAGCTTATTCACATTGTGAAACTGCCAAGTCTCTTTGGGACACTCTCAAGAGGGTGTATGGGGATGTTTCAAACCTCAGCCGTGTGTATGAGGTTAAGAAGGCTCTCAATGATCTACACCAAGAGGATATGGAGTTCACAAAATTCCTGGGCAAGTTCCAGTCAACATGGTCCGAGCTTGACATGTTGAGACCAAGTTCTATGGATCCAAAGGTGCTTAATGAAAGGAAGGAACAAGACAAGATATTTGGGCTCCTTCTCAACCTAAATCCAGCCTTTAAGGATGTGATTAAGTCCATCCTGAGAGAGCCAAAACTCCCTGATTTCGAAGAGGTGTGCTCACGGATTCAAAGGGAGCAAGGCAACATTGGTTTGTTTTGTGGTAAAGGAGAACTAGTCATGGCCAACAAAAGCGTGTTTAAGCAAGAGGATAGGAAGAGTGTGATGTGTGAGCATTGTAAGAGGAATGGCCACATCAAGGACAAGTGCTGGGTACTTCATCCTCATCTCAAGCCAAACCGGTTCAAGGATTCAAAGGCTAACATCTCTCAAAAGGTTGTGACTGAACCGGCAAGTTCATCCAACCAAGGAGGGGAGCTAGCTATGAATGTATCCATGGAGTATGTTAAGAAGAGTGACTTAGAGGATCTCATCAAGGCCTATGCCTCAAAACTCTCCGGTATCACACTCTACTCCCATAAATTGCTTGATAAACCAGATCATAAGTTGGTAGTGGATTCAGGTGCTTCTCACCATATGATTAGCAATGCTAGGTTGTTAAAGAACATTGAACCATGTCGAGGACAAGTAACTATAGCTGATGGTAAGGGTATTCCAATTGAAGGAACCGGAAAATTAAGACTATTTGACAAAGAAACTAATGCATTCTTTGTACCTAAATTAAAGTCTAATCTAGTTTCTGTCAAAAAGGCTACTAAAGACCTCAATTGCAATGTTACATTTGGGCCTAACAATGTTTACTTTCAGGATATTAAGAGTGGTAAGATACTTGGATGTGGTGTAACTCAAGATGAGCTCTATGTTCTTGAAGACCCTCCAAGCAATTTGGATTCCTTAGCTTTCAAATCCTGTGTTTTTGCTAATAAAGATGTCTTATGGCATGCTAGATTAGGACATCCTCATGCTCGTGCTTTTAGCTTAATAATTCCTAATGTCGCTTATGATCACTCAGTTTGTGAGGCTTGTATCCTTGGCAAACATTGTCGTGTTGTTTTCCCCTAAATCGTCTACCATTTATGAGCATTGCTTTGATTTAGTACATTCCGATGTTTGGACCTCACCTTGCATGTCTAGAGATAGGAATAAATACTTTGTGACCTTTATAGATGAGAAATCGAAATTTACATGGGTTACATTACTTCCATCTAAAGATAGGGTTTATGAGGCATTTATAAACTTTCATAATTATGTTACTAATCAATTCAATGCCAAGATCAAAGTGTTAAGATCAGATAATGGAGGGGGATACACAAGTCAAAGATTCAAAGCTCATCTAAACAAACATGGAATACTACATCAAACTAGCTGTCCACACACACCACAACAAAATGGAGTTGCTGAAAGGAAGAACCGACACTTAATGGAAGTAGCAAGATCCATGATGTTTCATACCAATGTTCCTAAAAGTTTTTGGGGAGATGCAGTCTTGGTTGCTTGCTACCTCATCAATCGGATTCCAACCAAAGTCTTGCAAGATATATCCCCATTTGAGGTACTCAATAAAACTAAACCATCCATTGATCATTTACGTGTATTTGGGTGTGTGTGCTTTGTGTATGTTCCAGGTGATCTAAAAAACAAGTTGGAGGCAAAGAGCATCAAGTGTATGTTCCTTGGATATTCGACAACACAAAAGGGTTATAAGTGCTATGATCCGAGCAACAACAGGACATATGTTTCTAGAGATGTCAAGTTCATAGAAGAACAAAGCTATTATGATCAGAAAGATTGGGAAGGATTGAAGGATCTCTCAAGGTCACCTTCTGATTTGGCTACGAGTTTGAGGTTTCTCCTGAATCATTTGGGAAATGATCTGCCAAAGGATTCAAGACACGAAGAAACAAGAACCTTAAGTAGTTCACAAGATACCCAAGAGAATGAACAAGGGGTGGTAACTCAAAGAACCAACTCCAATCCAAGAAGAAGCTATGGCCCAAAATCAAGAACAAGACGACTGGGAAGTGGGTATAGAGGAACCTATTCACCAAATGGAAGAGGAAACGGTTGTAGAGGAGGCTGCACCACCTGTTCAGCATTTAAGGAGGAGTACTAGACTTAGGAAAACTAGGGTATTCTACAACAACCAGGCCGTGGCTCATCCCATACAAGCTGTTTGTTCCCTTGACCTCTTGCCATCTAGTCATCAAGCATTCCATTCCTTGGAAAGATTGAACAAAGTCAGATTCCAAGGACTTATGAAGAAGCTGAGAGCAAGAAAGAATGGTTAGATGCAGTAAGAGATGAGAAGGGAGTTATGGAAAGGAATCATACATGGGATATACAAGAACTTCCCAAAGGCAAGAAGGCTGTGAGTTCCAAGTGGGTGTTCACCATCAGGTATAAGAGCAATGGGGACATAGAAAGGTACAAGGCACGTCTAGTTGCAAGAGGTTTCACTCAGACATATGGAGAGGACTATACTGATACATTTGCACCGGTGCTAAGCTACACACTGTAAGGGTTGTTCTTTCACTAGCTACGAATCTGACTTGGGACTTATGGCAAATGGATGTCAAGAACGCATTCCTACAAAGAGAACTTGAAGAGGAAGTGTATATGACTCCACCACCAGGCCTTGAAGATTTTTGCAAAGAGGGACAGGTTCTAAGACTTAGGAAAGCAATATATGGGTTGAAGCAGTCACCAAGGGCCTGGTATCACAAATTAAGCTCCACACTTACTGATAATGGGTTTAGGAAATCCCATTCAGATCATACTTTGTTCCCTCGTCAAAACTCCAAAGGAATCGTGGCGGTCTTGGTTTATGTGGATGACCTTATCATCACAGGAGATGATAAGGAAGGAATTCAGTCCACAAAGGCCTTCTTAAACAGATCATTTGACATCAAGGATCTTGGAGAGTTGAAGTACTTCTTGGGTATTGAAGTGTGTCAGTCTCAAGAAGGGCTCTTTCTATCCCAAAGAAAGTATGCTATTGATCTGTTGACAGACACGGGAAAGCTTGGGGCTAAACCGGCCAAAACTCCTCTTGAAGATGGCTACAAGGTCAACGGAAAGGGGGAGAAAGTGATGAGTTATTTAAGGATGTTTCTCAGTATAGGAGACTAGTTGGGAAGCTGATCTACCTCACCCTCACACGACCAGACTTGTGTTTTGCTGTGAATCAAGTAAGTCAACATATGCAAAAGCCTAATGTATATCATTGGAGCATGGTAGAAAGGATCCTTAGATACATCAAAGGATCTCCTGGTCAAGGTATATGGATGGGCAAGAATGGGAACAGTGAGATTGTCGGGTATTGTGATGCGGATTGGGCTGGTGATAGGGTGGATAGGAAATCAACCACTGGGTATTGCACCTTCGTTGGTGGGAACTTAGTCACTTGGAAGACTAAGAAGCAGAAGGTGTATCATGTTCTAGTGCTGAAGCAGAATATAGGGCTATGAGGAAGCTGACAAATGAAGTAACTTGGCTCAAAGCACTCTTGAAAGATTTCGGTATTGCACAACCAGGGCCAATTACCTTCCATTGTGATAATCAGGCAGCCATTCAGATAGCTTCAAACTCAGTGTTTCACGAGAGGACCAAGCACATAGAGATCGACTGCCATAAGGTTAGGGAGAAAGTTCAAGATGGAACCATTCTGCCATGTTATACAAGGAGTGAAGACCAACTAGCTGACATTTTCACCAAGGCAGCAAGTCTCAAAGTTTGCAAGAACATCTTTAGCAAACTTGGGCTTGTTGATTTATCACACCCATGATCAAAGGTCTCCTAATCCAAGAGCAACACACTCTTTTTTTCTTATTAAGGTTTTGTCCCAAGTGGTTTTCCTTAATAAGGTTTTTAATGAGGTGTTGCCTTGGGTTCCCAAGCTTAAGACTTTAGGGTGATTCCAAATTCTTTAGCTTGAGGGGGAGTATTGACATAGGAAAATCAAATAAGACCTATCTTGACCTACAAGGCAAGTGTGAGCACGAAAATTCAGTTTGAATAACAAGTGAAATGAAAAAGGATGGGTTATTATTAACCACATGGTTGAAATGGTTAAATAGCTACCTTGGGAGAAGAATCAAGGTGAAAAGGTCATGCCCATGCTGCACACAGTGGCAACCACACCAAACAGTCATNACCAACTAGCTGACATCTGCACAAAGGCAGCAAGTCTCAAAGGTTGCAAGAACATCTTTAGCAAACTTGGGCTTGTTGATTTATCACACCCATGATCAAAGGTCTCCTAATCCAAGAGCAACACACTCTTTTTCCCTTATTAAGGTTGTGTCCCAAGTGGTTTTCCTTAATAAGGTTTTTAATGAGGTGTTGCCTTGGGTTCCCAAGCTTAAGACTTTAGGGTGATTCCAAATTCTTTAGCTTGAGGGGGAGTATTGACATAGGAAAATCAAATAAGACCTATCTTGACCTACAAGGCAAGTGTGAGCACGAAAATTCAGTTTGAAAAACAAGGGAAATGAAAAAGGATGGGTTATTATTAACCACATGGTTGAAATGGTTAAATAGCTACCTTGGGAGAAGAATCAAGGTGAAAAAGTCATGCCCATGCTGCACACAGTCATGCCCATGCTGCACACAGTCTTGGCAACCACACCAAACAGTCATGCCCATGCTGCACACAGTCTTGGCAACCACACCAAACATTCATGCCCATGCTGCACACAGTCTTGGCAACCACACCAAACAGTCATGCCCATGCTGTCTCCTCTCTTCTCATTGGTTGTTGACAGGCTCCTCCTCTATTCAAAATCATCCACAAGTTTGAATTCGTTTTATTTTTGTGTTCACATTGTAAATCCTCTATAAAAGGGCTGTAAAGACTCAATGTATAATATACTCTTAGGAGATTCTTCTCCATAAATCTAAGTCATTTCTCATTTTCTCATACTTCTCTTTGAGTTTTCAGATTCAATTCTTCACATTTCTCCTCTATAATCTCAATATTCTTACAATTGGTTTCATGTCATTCTGAGCTCTAAATCAAAAGTTACGGAAGATTTAGTGCGGAAATGTCAAGTTAATTGGTCAGTTCAAATGATCATTCTAAACTGATCATTGGTGCTCATTGAGTAAAGGCTTATAATTGAAGCATAATACATGGCATCACACAGTTTGGGATAGATTAGATTACTTGGAGGATTTGTTGTATCTATTTGAATCAGAAATTTTGTTACAATATTGAAAATTGAGGTAGCATAACATGGACATTGGATTCATGTCATTCCTAGCTCTAAATAAAAAGTTACGGACAATTTAGTGCAGACATGTAAAGTTGATTGGCCACTTAACCTGATCATTCTAAGCCGATCATTGGTGCTCATTGAGTAAAGGCTTATAAGTGAAGCATAATGCATGGCATCACGCAGTTTAAGATAGATTGGATTACTTGCAGACTTTGTGGTATCTATTTGAGTTGGAAAAAGAGTCACAATATAGAAAATTGAACTAGCATAACGTGGGCATTGGATTCATGTCAATCTGAGTTCTAAGTCAAAAGTTACGAACCATTTAATGTGGACATGTCAAGCTGATTGGTCATTTGAAATGATCATTCTGAGCTGATCAGTGGCGCTAATGGAGTAAAGGCTTATAAGTGAAGCATAATACATGGCATCATACAGTTTAGGATAGATTTGATTACTTCGAGGCTTTGTCGTATCTATTTGAGTCTGAAAAAACTCTCACAGTACCGAAAATTGAGCTAGCATAACGTGGGTGTTGGATTCATGTCATTCTGAGCTCTAAATCAAAACTTGCGGACAATTTTGTGCGGACATGTCATGTTAATTGGTCAGTTCAAATGATCATTCTAACCTGATCATTGGTGCTCATTGAATAAAGGCTTATAAGTGAAGCATAATGCATGGCATCACGCAGTTCGGGATAGATTTGATTACTTGGAGGCTTTGTCGTATCTATTTGAGTCTGAAATTGTCACAATATAGAAAATTTAGCTAGTATAACGTGGGCATTGGATTCATGTCATTCTGAGCTCTAAATCAAAAGTTACCGACGATTTAGTGCGGACATGTCAAATTGATTGCCCAGTTCTACTAATCGTTATAAGCTGATCATTGGTGCTCATTGAGTAAAGGCTTACAAGTGAAGCATAATGCATGGCATCACGAAGTTTGTGAAAGATTGGATTACTTGGAGGCTTTGTCGTATCTATTTGAATCTAAAATTTTGTCATAGTAAAGAAAATTGTGCTAACATAACGTGGGCGTTGGATTCAAGTCAATTTGTGCTATAAATCAAAACTTTAGGACGATTTAGGGCGGACATGTCAAGGTTATTGGCCAGTTCAAATGATCATTCTATGTTGATCATTAGGGCTCATTGAGTAGAGGGTTTTAAGTGAAGCATAATGCATGTGATACAAGCCTTGATTCAAGGATGTATGCGCGTGGGCTTTTTGGAGAAGTGTAGGTGAGAAACTCAACCTTAGGCTTCTGGATGGGGGTTTTCTGGTTGGTAAAAGATGGAAGGGTGAAGTGAACCAAACGAGGGGTGATGAACCTCGTGATAAATCACAAACTTAGAGCTAGGAGGGCTGGTCTCAACTAGGTTCTAAGCGCAAAAGTTTCTTGAGAGAATAACTTGTTGAAAGAAAATTCGATCTTTATTAATATCAAAAAGGTTGTCGAACTACAATGCTGGAAGGAGCCTTATTAATATGCTCGACACCTTGACCTTCTAGGGTCGACTCAAACAAAGAAAAGGAAAGTTTACAAAAGTGCACAAAAGGAAAAGATACAAAAGTGCATAACCGAAAAAGGACCTATTCCTAAAATGTTCTTGACTCAAAATGTAAAGCAACTAGATCCTACCCTGCAAAACAGAAAGAGGCATATATTCGAATGAAAACTTACCTTAACTCACCTCACGGCCAAGAAATGGAAGGTGGCCGTCCTTGTGGCATGCACGCGCCTTGCTCCTAGTCTTCGACTTGGAGTAGGGTTAAGAATCTTTGGGGCCTGACCTCTCTTGCCACTAAAGCCCAAGTCTCTGATGTTCCTTGTGTTTTTGAGAAGCCTTTGGACTCTACTTTGCTCTTCTGGCCCATTGTCCTTAGATGATCTTCCTCTAGGAGCTTGTCGACCCATAAGCTAAATTTGTGGAAGAGTGCCCTTGATCTGCTTCTTGTCATTGCTCCTTGAGGTACCACTGGTGTAGATACTTCTTCTAGGTGCATTTCCTGGAGCTGGTAGCTCATTTGGTCCGAGTCCTCTTGTGTGGAAGTGGAAATGCGCGTGTACTCGGCTGGATCAGCTGTACCGGCTGGATTGTGTGCAGTACTGGCCGGGATGCCTTCAGGACCGGCCAAGTTGATTCCGGAGTTGGCGGCATCACCAGAGGACCGGCGGTGTCATCCACGTCCCCACCAAGTGTGCCGGGAGCTTGGGCCTCTCCGCCGGCGATGCTGACCGGTCTGGTCCTATAGGTCGAGGGTCCGGCGGTACTGCCTGGTCCGGCAGACGTGCCAGATGGTCCTGCTGTCTCGGCAAGCTTCCTGGTCGGCCAGTCTGGTCTCCTGGCTGGATGTACGACCTGATGTCCTCATCATTCCCTCCCTCTTCAGTAGGTTTTGTCCTCAAAACTTGTTCATCTGCATGGAAAGGGGCTAAGTCAGTAACATTGAACGTATTGGACACATTAAACTCACCTGGCAGCTTGATCCGGTAGGCGTTGTTGTTGATCCTCTCGAGCACTCTGAATGGTCCATCTCCTCTTGGTGCTAGCTTGGAACTCCTTAGGTTTGGGAACCTCTCCTACCGTAGGTGTAGCCACACCTAATCGCCTGGTTGAAAGATCACCTCCTTTCTTCCTTTGTTGGCATGAGTCACGTACTTTCCGGTCCTCTTCTCCAAGTTTTCTGCTACCTTCTGGTGTAATCTCCTTATGAACTCTGCCTTGGATGCTCCGTTGAGGTTGGTCATCTCAGCTGGTGGTAGTGGCATTTGCTCCAATGGGGTGAGAGGGTTGAAGCCGTATACTACTTCAAATGGTGTCTTCTTGGTTGCTGAGTGCACGGCTCGGTTGTAAGGGAACTCTATGAATGGCAGGCACTCCACCCAAGTCTTTAGGTTCTTCCCTAGTGTAGTTCTGAGAAGAGTTGATAGTGTCCTGTTGACAACTTCAGTTTGGCCATCGGTTGGAGGATGGCAGGTGGTAGAGAAGAGTAGCTTCGTGCCTAGCTTTCTCCAAAGGGTCCTCCAGAAATGGCTGAGGAACTTGGTTTCCCTGTCTGATACGATGGTCCTTGGCACTCCATGAAGCCGTACTATCTCCCTGAAGAACAGCTCAGCTGTTTTTGTGGCATCATTGACATTGGCACATGGAATGAAGTGTGCCATCTTGGAGAATCTGTCCACCACTACAAAGATTGCATCTTTGTGGTTGATCTTGGGCAGACCTAAACAAAGTCCATTGAGATGTCCACCCATGGATGTGTGGGTATGGGCAGTGGGAGATACAACCCGTGAGGTTGCACTCGGGACTTTGCCTTCTTGCAAGTGATGCATCTTGCACAATGAGCTTCTACTGTCCTCCTGATGTGTGGCCAGTAGAAGTGCTCCTTGACCACTGCTAGAGTCTTGTCGACACCAAAGTGGCCCATGAGTCCTCCTCCATGAGCTTCTCGGATGATAAGCTCCCTTAATGATTCTTGTGGTATGCACAGCCTTCTTTCTCGGAACAAGAATCCCTCATGGATGTAGAACTTGCCATGACTCCCTGTGCCACACTCCTTGTAGTTCTCAGCAAAGTCAGGATCATCCTTGTATAGGTCCTTGATGTGCTCGAATCCTAGGACCTTTGCCTCCATGGTTGATATCAAGGCAAACCTCCTTGATAGTGCATCGGCCACCACATTGTCTTTGCCCTTCTTGTACTTGATCACGTACGGGAAGGTCTCTATGAACTCCATCCACCTGGCATGTCTCCTCTTGAGATTGGTTTGCCCTCTGAGGTGTTTGAGAGTCTCGTGATCAGTGTGGATCACAAAATCCTTGGACAGCAAGTAATGCTGCCAAGTCTCCAATGCTCGGACAAGGGCATAAAGCTCCTTGTCATAAGTGGGGTAGTTCAGTGAGGCACCACCTAGCTTCTCACTGAAGTATGCCACTGGTCTCCCTCCTTGGGTTAGCACTGCTCCTATGCCTATTCCAGAGGCATCACACTCCACTTCAAACATCTTGTTGAAGTCGGGCAGGACTAGCACTGGTGCATGTGTAAGGCTGTCCTTCAAGGCCTGGAATGCCTTCTCCTGAGCTTCTCCCCAGCTGAACCCCACGTTCTTCTTCACTACTGCCGTCAATGGTGAGGCAATACTGCTGAAGTTGGGCACGAATCTCCTATAGAAGCTGGCCAATCCATGGAAGCTCCTCACTTGGCTGATGTTGCTTGGTGTTGGCCATTCTTGTATGGCTGGAATCTTCTCTTCATCAACCTGTAGGCCCTGTGAACTTACAACGAAGCCTAAAAAGACAAGTTTATCAGTACAAAAGATGCACTTCTTGAGATTGGCATAAAGCTCTTCTTGTCGAAGGGTTTTAAGTACCATCTCAAGATGTGTGAGGTGTTCCCTTAGGCACTTACTATAAAGTAATATATCATCAAAGTAAACCACTACAAACTTACTGATGTACGCCCTAAGAACTTGGTTCATAAGGCGCATGAAGGTGCTTGGGGCATTAGTCAAGCCGAATGGCATGACTGTCCCCTCGTAGAGCCCTTGCTTTGTCTTGAAAGCTGTCTTCCATTCATCACCTTCCTTCATCCTGACCTGGTGGTATCCACTCTTGAGGTCTATCTTGGAGAAGACTGTGGCTCCAGTCAGCTCATCTAGCATGTCATTCAGCCGTGGTATCGGATGCCGGTACTTGACTGTGATGTTGTTGATTGCTCGGCAGTCCACGCACATACGCCAAGTCCCATCCTTCTTGAGCACTAGTAGCACTGCTACGGCACATGGACTGAGGCTCTCTCGAACATAGCCTTTCTCCAGGAGCTCCTTGACTTGCTTCTCAAGCTCCTTGGATTCCTCTGGACTCATCCGGTAGGCTGGCCGGTTGGGCAGGGCTGCTCCGGGCACGAGGTCGACCTAGTGCTCTATGCCTCGTAGGGTAGGTAAGCCTGCTGGTATCTCTTCCAGGAACACATCCTGGAACTTGTTGAGGAGAGCTGCTACTTCAGGAGGTAGCTCTACCTGTTCTTTCTCTACATTCAACACTTCTTTGAAAACCATTAGTAGCATTAGATCCTTCGAGGCTAAAGCTCTCCAGACATGACTTGGTTGAATAAGAAAATTAGATTTAATGAGCGTCCTTTCCTTACTCATTTGCTGTTGAAGCTCATGTACCTGGGCAGGTGTGAGAGGAGCTAGGCTGACCTTTCTTTTGTCATGCACAAAAGTGTAGAGATTTGTTTGGCCATCATGCCTGGTCTCTTTGTCAAACTGCCATGGCCTTCATAGCAGAATATGGCCAGCTTGCATGGGCACCACGTCGCACACGACTTGGTCTTGGTACTTGCACACACTGAATGGCACAGTGACTCGTTCATGGATCTTGAGCTCCACTTTGTCATCGAGCCATCTCAGTCTATATGGTCGAGGATGTCTTGTCTTCTCTAGACCTAGCTTATCAACCATATATGCACTAGCAACGTTAGTGCAAGAACCACCATCTATGATGAGGTTACATACCTTGCCCTTGATTGTGCAACGGCTGTGGAAGATGTTCTCCCTTTGGATGGTCTCTGAAGGATCCACCATTGCACTGAGGATACGTCTAGTGACCAGCACTTCCCCCCACATCAGGGTACTCAATGTCACCATATTCTCCTTCTGGTTCATAGTCCTCTTCATCTTGGGACTCATATTCTCCTGCCTCCGTAATCAGCATGACTCGGTTGTTTGGGCACTCCCCTGAGATGTGTCCACGTCCCCTGCACTTGAAACAAGTTATGTCACGTGATCTTTGAGGGTTAGAAGACTTACCAGGCTCTCTCTGGTCACGGGTGGGTTCAGGAGGCTTGCTTTTGAACCTTGACTCGATCTCTATGCTCTTGCCTTTGTCTACGGGCTTGGGCATGTTGCTTGGTGCCCAAGGTGTCTTAGGCTTGCTGCGGATATCTTGGCTCTTACGTTTGATGTGCTGCTCAGCCTGGACAGATAGGTGGAACAAGTCTTTGAAGTCATTGTAGATTTGCCTTTCCACCTTGCGGCTGATTCCTTCTTGGAGTCCATCCAAGAATTGTGCCATCAATGCTTCTTCATCATCATTGAGCTCCAATCTGTTCCTTAGCTTCTCGAACTCTTCATAGTGCTCCTCTACTGATCTGGTACCCTGCTTAAGAGTACGAAAACGACGTTGCAAATCTCTATGAAAGTAAGGTGGAACAAACCTTTGTCGCATGAGGTCTTTCATGTCGACCCATAAGTCTACGGGTCTCATTCTCTTCCTCCTTCTGTCAGATACCTCACGATCCCACCAGATGAGGGCATTGTCCGTGAGTTGTGCTACTGCCATTGAGACTCTCCTAGGTCCTGGTTGGTTGTTATGATCAAAGATATGATCCATTCTTCTCTCCCAATCTAGGTAAGCCTCGGGGTCTACTTTTCCTGCAAAACTTGGAGGAGTTAGCTTAACATCAGGATGAGTTACCCGGTTGTAAGCGTGTTCATCTCCATCCTCATGATGTCTAGGAGGCATCCTTGGTCTCTGGTGAAGACCATATGGCTCGAAGCCATCATCTTCTGCCTTTGGTTGCCATGGAGGTCCTCTCGGCCTATGGTGATAGTTATGAGATTGTGTGTCCTCATCTCCATCTGGCTGGGGCTCCTCCTGTTCGTGCCGTGTCCTAAGGTGCTTAGGACCCTCAGTACGGTCTTGCTCAGCTCTCACGTGCCTTATGGCCTGGAATCTCACAGGCCTCTCCACGCGCTCCAACCTCTCGCCTATTGATGCGAGTTGCGTTTGGAGGGTGGTGAACATGGCCATCATGGCTTCGGTTGCTTCTCTATTCTCTTCTGCAATTGCGTACTACAAAGAAAGAAGACAAGTTATGCTGCTCCTAAATTATTAGGAGGATTTTCTTTTATAAGGGGGATTCGAAAAAAATGCAAAAAGGAAAAATCTGAGAAATAGAAATTTCGAAAATATGGAGATTTGAACAAAAAGGAAACTTTCTTGACAACTATTGCTAGCTGTCCAATTCGAATCCTTTTGCTAATTTTTCTATTTTTTTTTTTAATTTAACTTAAAATAATGGAAATATGATTCTAACAAAAAGGAAAGTCGAAAATTGTAATGCAAGAATGACTCTAGAACTAGATGCACTCGGTACAAACTTTGATGTTGTTTTTTTTATTTTCTTGAATGAAAGTTAAACTAATGCAAGAACAAGAAGCAAAACAAGTTAAAGGATAGAAACAACCTGGTTTAGGAGCTTTAAGCTCTGATAGCAAAATGATACAAGCCTTGATTCAAGGCTTATATGCACGTGGGCTGTTTGGAGAAGGTTATGTGAGAAACTCGACCTTAGACTCCTTGGATAGGGGTTTTTGGGTTGGTATTCGATGGAAAGGTGAAGTGAACCACACGAGGGGTGATGAACCTCGTGATAAATAAAAAACGTAGAGCTAGGAGGGCTGGTCTCAACTAGATTCTAAGCGCACAAGATTTTTTGAGAGAAAACTTGTTGGAAGAAAGTTCTACTTTATTAATATCAAAAAGGTTGTCGAACTATAATGCTGGAAGGAGCCTTATTAATATGCTCGACAGCTTGACCTTCTAGGGTCGACTCAAAGAAAGAAAAGGAAAGTTTACAAAAGTGCACAAATGGAAAAGATACAAAAGTGCATAACCAAAAAAGGACCTATTTCTAAAATGTCTTTGACTCAAAAATGTAAAAATTCTAGATCCTACCCTGCAAAACAGAAAGAGGCAAATATTCGTATTGAAAACTTACCTTACTTACCTCACGGCCAAGAAATGGAAGGTGGCCGTCCTTGTGGCATGCACGCGCCTTGCTCCTAGTCTTCGACTTGGAGTAGGGTTAGGAATCTTTGGGCCCTGACCTCTCTTGCCACTAAAGCCCAAGTCTCTGAAGTCCCTTGCATTGTTGAGAAGCCTTTGGACTCTTCTTTGCACTTCTGGCCCATTGTCCTTAGTCGATCTTCCTCTAGGAGCTTGTCGACCCATAAGCTGAACTTGTGGAAGAGTGCTCTTGATCTGCTCCTTGTCATTGCTCCTGGTGGCACTACTAGTGTGGAGACTTCCTCTAGGTGCATTTCCTGAAGCTGGTAGCTTATCTGGTCCGAGTTTCCTTCTGTAGAAGTTGAAATGCTTGTGTACTCGGCTGGATCGGCTGTACCGGCTGGACTGTGCGAGGTACTGGCCGGAATGCCTTCAGGACCAGCCAAGTTGATCCCGGAGTCGGCGGCGTCACCAAGGGGACCGGCGGTGTCATCCACGTCGCCACCAATTGTGGCGGAAGCTTGGGCCTCTCCGCCGCCAATGCTGATCGGTCCGGTCCTATTGGTCGAGGGTCCGGCGGTACCGCTTGGGCCGGCAGACGTGCCAAATGGCCTGGCTGTCTCGGGCAAGCTTCCTGGTTGGCCACTCTACCTCTTCATGCTCATCAGATTCTTGAAACCGATTAGACGGTTCGGTTTCAAGAACCGTGTGAGGAGTGAAGGTATATTGGGGCGGTAGGTGGGATGCCACTCTATAAGGGGCGGGTGAGGGTTTCAAAGAGGCCAATGAGTTCCCACGGCCCGAAGACAATGGGATTTTTCGTCTTCCACCATCTCTCATTGACCTACCGCTACTTGCCATTAAGTATTGGTTTTTTTAGTTGGAATTTGCTTGAAATGTTTTTGAGAGGATTTTAGAAAGTTGAAGATTTTTTGAAGTGTTAAAATGAGGGGGAAAGAGTCACGTATATATAAAAAATATTTGTGACCACGCATGTTGATGAGGTCATCGGTACAACCCTTGGCCAACTGCCCTGCCTGGCCGCCCCAAAGAACACAAAGGCGGCCAAATACGCGCAAAAGGATACATGGGTGTATCTTCATGAATCAAAGCCTAACCAAGAAGCGGCCATCCAAGACCAAACCTGGCCTATAATCCTGACTCACAGAGAACACGCGGAAACATTGAGCTCACCACAAACCAGGCCAGATCAAGTCATGCACCCTACATCAAGTTGGAGTTTTCGAAACTTACCATATTTGGAACTTTCCTTATATGAAAGTCCCCAAACTTTTCTTTGGCTAGCAGGAGACTTTTTGGTACTTCTAGGAGCTCCCTTGAGAACTTCTAGAAGTGCAAATACGCCTTGGATTAGGCGGGTTCATCCATGCCTTCAAATGAACCGATTGGAGCCGTTTATGGCAAGTGAGATGACCAACTGGTTTAATCACTTGCAAACCAAAACATGGCATCCAGGAGATATTATTAAGGCCCTAAGGAAGCCCAAAATAAACCTACCATGCACCAGACACCATAGGATCAGGCGAATCTCTTTCCTCCAAGACATTCCATATATGGACCGATGTGCACTTAATGTGTTCAGATTGCAATATGTTTATCCCTTGCAACTTGGGAACGTATTGAAGAGTTTACAAAGCATCCAGGATGTACCTAGACAGCTTAAATTCTCCCCAAAGCTCTCAAGATACAAACATCTTGATGAGGTCATCGGCACAACCCCCGGCCAACTGCCCGGTCCGGCTGGCCCAAGGAAAACAAAGGCGGCCAAATATGCACAAAAGGATACATGGGTGTATCTTCATCAATCCAAGCTTAACCAAGAAGCGGCCAACCAAGACCAAACCTGGCCTATAATCCTGACTCACAGAGGACACACAGCGACATGGAGCTCACCCCAAACAAGGCCAGATCAAGTCATGCACCATACATCAAATTGGAGATTTCGAAACTTACCATATTTGGAACTTTCCTTATATGAAAGTCTCCAAACGTTTCTGTGGCGACCAGGAGACTTTTTGGTACTTATAGGAGCTCCCTTAAGCACTTCTATAAGCTCAAACACTCCTTGGACCAGGCGGGTCCATCCATGCCTTCAAATGAACCGATTGGAGCCGTTTATGGCAAGTGAGATGGCCAAATGGTTTAATAACTTGCCAACCAAAACATGGCGTCCAGGAGATATTATTAAGGCCCTAAGGAAGCCCAAAATAAGCCTACCATGCACCAGCCACCAGAGGATCAGGCGAATCCCTTTCCTCCAAGACTTGCCATATATGGACCGAAGTGCACTTAATTTGTTCAGATTGCAATATCTCTATTCCTTGCAACTTGGGCACGTATTGAAGACTTTCCGAAGCATCCAGGATGTACCTAGACACCTTACATTCACCTCAAAGCTCTCAAGATTCAAGCAGATACACTTTCCTTGTTGGCCAAACTAGACATTAATGGCCAACAACCATATATTTTAAATATATGATTTCCTTTTCTCTTTTTTAGGTTTAGGACCATTGCTAGGAGCACTATATAAGCTCAGCACGACTTCATTGTAAAGATAGACCACCACTGAAATTAAATTTGAATATAAAGTATTTTCTTCAAAGCCTTGTCTTTGAGTCCTGTTCTTGTTCTTTAGAAATAAAGTGTGTAATTCACTTCTTTTCTATAGAAGCCACAGCCAGGTTAGTTTGAGAGATTCAAACTCCCTTGGTTCACCTTTGATCGTGTGATTCGATCAAAACCCCCTCCTTTTAGTTCCCTTGCCCGCTTAAGCCAAGAGAGATTCTCGGTCTTACGAGTCACGACCGTACCGCTTGTGAGATTGATATTCAATCTTACATCATTTGGTATCAGAGCTAAAAGCTCCTATCCCAGGTTGTGTTCATCCAACCTTTATCCTTTATCTTTTATGATTTTTTTTTGCATTTTGTTATCTACATCTTATCAAAAAATCAAAAAAATATATTTGTTCTTAGTCTTCATTTGCATTGTTTCTTGTTGATTCTTATTGTTTCTTTTTGTCTCCTCTCATATAAATCTAAAATCAACTCAAAAAATTGTATTTCATGTTTACTTAATTTTGTTCATCATAAGAAAAAAAACCAAAAATATAAGCATCACTCATTTTGTTATTTTCGAATTTAGTTACTAGTAAAGTTAAAGAAAAAAAATAGATTCATAGAATATTGTTTTTTCGTACTAAATTAATTTAAAATATCAAAAAACCAAAAAAATATTGTATTTTAGTTTGCTTTAAAGTTAGTCTCCAAAAGAAACAAAAACAAAAACCTCAAAATATTTACTTATATCGATTTTCCTTTTACTACTACTTATCATATATTCACTAGAGTGTAGTTTCCATATTTGTTGATTTGGGCTTGATATCTCTTCTTATTGTCGTGCAAGGTACAAAATTTAATGATGGAGCACTATGATGAAGAAGAAGACACCATGAGCATACCACAAACTGATTGTAGTCTAGACAATGACTATGATCAATGCCTAAGCACCAGCGAGTGTGACTATGCAGAAGAGTCATGGAATCAATACTATTTGGAGACTTATTTTAGGGAAGAATCAGATGGAGATAACCTTGAACCAGAACCACCGGACTATGACCAAGACTTGTCCGATGTAGATGATTCCTACGAATATGAGACCTGGCATGAAGACTATTCTGAATATGATTTTGACAATGAAACAGAAGTTGAAAAACTCGAACCAGAGCCACCAAACTACTATTCCACTGATAGAAGCTGGCCAAAGAAAATCACACCTTGCCACTTCGTTGTGTCAAGCCGAGTGCTAACCTACACCACTCGAACTAGATCAAGGAATCGGACTAGTAAGGTATATATTTACAATTCCAAATCTCTAACCTTTTCAAGGTATAACAAGGACCCAGATGAATACCTCCGATGGGAAACCAACATGAAACAATGACTGCGCTCAAACAACATCCCCAAAGAAGAGAAGCTCTCATATGCCGTTGATATGCTCGTTGGAGATGCCTACAATTGGTGGTTGAAGGAAAATGAACGGACCTTCTACAACAAACCAGTCCTTGATTGGGGAGACCTTAAGGCACGAATGTATAGGGAGTTTGTGAAGAAGTACCAAACACACAGAAGCATCACCACACAACCTATGCACCCAACAGCATCAAGGAGTGAGATGTCTACACCAAACAGGCAGCCCTTTCATAAGCCCATGCTTGCATACTGCTCTGAGCATAACAACGTGTTTTCAAACACCTTAGAAGGACAAAAGGTAACTAAGCCGATGGTCACACCAAAAATTGACCAGCAAGTTCAAAAGCCTCAAGCCATAGCACACATGAAACCATCAAAGCCATTGCTTGGAATACACGTCAAGAAAACGCCAGGCAAGTCCTCTAACAATGTGAAAACAGATGAAATTATGTGCTATAGATGTCAAGAAAGAGGACACTTTGCTAAGACATGTCCAACTAGACAACTAATAACAAGCTTACAACTAGTACGCGAAAATGTTAAGCCTAAAAGTGTTACGGCAATAAAGGAGCTTCAATTTGTAATTTCCAGTACTAGCATAATGCACTTGTCTTTGCCAAGGTTGTTGAAACAGGTATAATAAAGCAAGGATTCAACCAAGATCAAGAAGACCCACCTCCTACATTAAACCGATGTTCGGAATAAAGAGGATACCATGGAGAACCCAACACCTTGGAGGCAAAGAAAAGCAATCAGCTGCAATGGAAAGGAGTAGTTTCTTCCTTTCTTATCAGGGAGCAACCGCCAGATGCACCATGGCCACATCCGAACCATATAAGGGCAATAAACTGAGGTAATGCCCTAAACCCACAAGTAAATCATGGTATTAACTTGCCTTCTCCATGTGCAGGACAAAATGTTTTGAGGGCAAAACATTTCGAAGGGGGAGGGTATGATGAGGTCATCGGCACAACCCCCGGCCAACTGCCCGGTCCGGATGGCCCAAGGAAAACAAAGGCAACCAAATATGCGCAAAAGGATACATGGGTGTATCTTCATGAATCCAAGCTTAACCAAGAAGCGGCCAGCCAAGAACAAACCTGGCCTATAATCCTGACTCACAGAGGACACGCGGCGACATGGAGCTCACCCCAAACAAGGCCAGATCAAGTCATGCACCATACATCAAATTGGAGTTTTCAAAACTTACCATATTTGGAATTTTCCTTATCTGAAAGTCTCCAAACGTTTCTTTGGCGACCAGGAGACTTTTTGGTACTTCTAGGAGCTCCCTTAAGCACTTCTAGAAGCTCAAACACTCCTTGGACCAGGCGGGTCCATCCATGCCTTCAAATGAACCGATTGGAGCCGTTTATGGCAAGTGAGATGGCCAAATGGTTTAATCACTTGCAAACCAAAACATGGCGTCCAGGAGATATTATTAAGGCCCTAAGGAAGCCCAAAATAAGCCTACCATGCACCAGCTACCAGAGGATCAGGCGAATCCCTTTTCTCCAAGACTTGCCATATATGGACCGAAGTGCACTTAATTTGTTCAGATTGCAATATCTCTATTCCTTGCAACTTGGGCACGTATTGAAGACTTTCTGAAGCATCCAGGATGTACCTAGACACCTTACATTCAAGCATATACACTTTCCTTGTTGGCCAAACTAGACATTAATGGCCAACATCCATATATTTTAAATATATGATTTCCTTTTCTCTTTTTTATGTTTAGGACAATTGCTAGGAGCACTATATAAGCTCAGCACCACCTCATTGTAAAGATAGACCACCATTGACATTAAATTTGAATATAAAGTATTTTCTTCAAAGCCTTGTCTTTGAGTCCTGTTCTTGTTCTTTAGAAATAAAGTGTGTGATTCACTTCTTTTCTATAGAAGCCACGACCAGGTTAGTTTGAGAGATTCAAACTCCCTTTATTCACCATTGATCGTGTGATTCGATCAAAACCCCCTCCTTTTAGTTCCCTTGCCCGCTTAAGCCAAGAAAGATTCTCGGCCTTGCGAGTCACGACCGTACCACTTGTGAGATTGATATTCAATCTTACATCACATGTGGTCGCAAATCAGTTATAATGTGCAAAATCGTATAGGTGGTCGCAAATCATTTGCAAATTAGCGACTGATTTGTGACCACGAGTTAATTTGGTGGGAGTTGAATTTTCTAAAATCTTTGGTCGAATTCTTTTGGAAATTTTCAAATCCCTCGAAATTCACTGTGGTTGGAAAGCAGTCGCAAATTAGCGACTGATTTGCAACCACCGTTGTAAATATTCGAATCCCACCTTATTTTTTAGAGATGGTCACAAATTTGTCTCAAACTACGTGATGCCATCAATTATCCTTCATTTATAACCCATTAGTAAAGGAGCACCAATGATCAGTTTAGAATTATCATTTTAACTGGTCCATCAACTTTACATGTCCGCACTAAATCGTCTGTAACTTTTGATTTAGAGTTCATAATGACACGAATCCAATGCCCACGTTTAGCTAGCACAATTTTCTATCGTGTGACAACATTTGAAACTAAAAGAGCTAGGAAAAAGCCTCCAAGTAATCCAATGTATGCCAAACTGCATGATGTCATGCATTATGATTCATTTATATGCCTTTACTCAAGGAGCCCCAATAATCAGTTTAGAATGATCATTTTAACTAGCCATTGAACTTGACATGTCTACATTAAATCGTCTGTAATTTCTGATTTAAAGTTCAGAATGACACGAATTCAAGGCCCACATTAAGCTAGCTCAATGTTCTATATTCTGAAAATATTTGAGGCTCAAAGAGCTATGACAAGGCCTCCAATTAATCCAATCTATACCAAAATACGTGACGCCACTCATTATGCTTCATTAGTAAGCCAATTATCAGTTTAGAATGATCTTTTTAATTGACTGATCAACTTAAGATGTTCGCACTAAATCGTCCATAACTTTTGATTTAGAGTTCAAAATGTCACGAATCCAACCCCCACGATAAGCTAGCACAATTTTCTATATTGTGACAACATTTTAGACTTAAAGAGCTATATAAAGCCTCCAAATAATTCAACCTATTCCAAACTGCATGATGCCATGCATTATGCTTCATTTATATGCCTTTACTTAAGGAGCACCAATGATCAAATTTAGAATGATCATTTTAACTGGCCGATCAACTTGATATGTCCAAAATAAATCGTGCATATAACTTCTGATTCAGAGCACAGAATGACACAAATCCAACACCCAGGTTAAGGTTGCTCCATTTTCAATATTGTGACAAAATTTGAGATCGAAATATCTACGACAAAGCCTCCAAGTAATCCAAACTATTTCAAACTTCGTGATGCCATGCATTATACTTCATTTGTAAACCTTTACTCAAGGAGCACCGCTGATCAGTTTAGAATAATCATTTTAACTGGCCGATCAAATTGACATGTCCTCACTAAATCGTCTTTAACTTTTGATTTAGAGTTCAGAATGACACGAATCCAATGCCCACGTTAAGCTAGCTCAATTTTCTATATTGTCGCAAAATTTCTGACCGAAATAGCTACGACAAAATCTCCAAGTAATCCAACGCCAACGTTAAGCTACCTCAATTTTCCATATGGTGACACCATTTGATACTAAAAGAGCTATGCAAAGCCTCAAAATAATCCAATCTATCCAGAACTGCGTAATGCCATGCATTATGCTTCATTTATAAGCCTTTACTCAATGAGCACCAATGATCAGCTTAGAATAATCATTTTAACTGGCCGATGAACTTGACATGTCACACTAAATAGTTCGTAACTTTTGATTTAGAGTTCAGAATGACTTAAATCAAACACCCACGTTAAGCTAGCTCAATTTTCTATATTGTGACAAAATTTAGGACTGAAAAAGCTACGAATAAGTCTCCGAGTAATCAAATATATCCCAAATTACGTGATGCCATGCATGATGCTTCATTTCTAAACTTTTGATCAATGAGAACCAATGATCTATTTAAAATTACCGATTTAACTGGTTGATCAACTTGACATGTCCGCACTAAATCGTCTTTAACTTTTGATTCAGATTTTTTAATGACAGGAATCCAACGCTGACGTTAATCTAGCTCAATTTTCTACATTGTGACAAAACTTATGTCCAAAAAAGCTACGAAAAAGTCTCTAAGTAATCCCAAACTACGTGATGCCATGCATTATGCTTCATTTGTAAACCTTTGCTCAATGAGCACCAATTATCAATTTACAATGATCACTTTAACAAGCTGATCAACTTGACATGTCCGCACGAAATTGTCTTTAACTTTTGATTCAGAGTTTAGAATGACACAAATAAAACGCCCACGCTAAGCTAGCTTAATTTTCTACATTGTGAAAAAATTTAAGACCAAAATAGATACGACAAAATCTCCAAGTAATTCAACCTAACCCAAACTGCGTGATACCATGCATTATGCTTCATTTGTAAACCATTGCTCAATGAGCACCAATTATCAATTTAGAATGATCAGTTTAACTGGTCGTTCAACTTACCAAGTCCACACTAAATCGTCTTTAATTTTTGATTCACAGCTCAAAATGACATGAACCCAAAGCCCATGTTAAGCTAGCTCAATCTTCCAGATTGTGACAACATGTGAGACTGATAGAGGTAGGCAAAGCCTCAAAGTAATCCAATCTATCCTAAACTACGTGATGCCATGCATTATGCTTCATTTTAAGTGTTTACTCAAAGAGCACCACTTTTCAGTTTAGAATAATCATTTTAACTGGCCAATCAACTTGACATGTCCGCACCAAATCATATGTAACTTTTCATTTAGAGTTTAGAATGAGACGAATCCAATGCCCATGATAAGCTAGTTCAATTTTCTTTAATGTGACAAAATTTAGGACCGAAATAGCTACAAACAAAATCTCGAAGTAAGCCAATCTATCCAAAACTGCTTCATTTGGAAACCTTTGCTCATTGACACCAATGATCAGTTTAGAATGATAAGTTTAACTGGCCCATGAACTTGACATGTCCGCACTAAATCGTCTTTAACTTTTGATAAGTTTGGAATGATATGAATCCAAAGCCCACATTAAGCTATCTCAATTTTCTACGTTCTCACAAAATTTAAGAACGAAATAGCTACGGCAAAGTCTCCAAGTAATCCAACCTATCCCAAACTGCGTGATGCCATGCATTATGCTTCATTTGTAAACTTTTGCTCAATGAGCACCAATTATCAGTTTAGAATGATCATTTTAACTAGCTGATCAACTTGACATGTCCGCATTAAATCGTCTTTAACTTTTGATTTAGAGCTATAAATGACATGAACCCAATGCCCAATGTTAAGCTAGCTCAATTTTCCATATTGTGTTAACATTTGAGACTGAAAGACCTAGGCAAACCTCAAAGTAATCCAATTTATCCTAAACTGCGTAATGTCATGCATTGTGCCTCATTTATAAGCCGTTATTCAGGGAATGATCAGTTTAGAATAATCATTTGAACTGGCCGACCTACTTGACATGTCCACATTAAATCGTGTGTAACTTTTGATGTAGAGTTCTGAATGACCCGAATCCAACACACACGTTAAACTAGCTCAATTTTCTATACTGTGACAAAATTTAGGACCACAATAGCTATGACAAAGTCACCAAGTAAGCAAATCTATCCCAAACTGCATGATGCCTTGCACGATGCTTCATATGTAAATATTTTGCTCAATGAGCACCAGCGATTAGTTTAGAAATATCAAGTTAACTGGCCGATCAACTTGACATGTCCGCACTAAATCGTCTTTACTTCTTGATTCAGAGTTCAGAATGACACAAATCCAATGCCCGCGTTAAGCTATTTCGATTTTCTATATTGTGAAAAAATTTAATATAAACAGCTACCACAAAGTCTCCAACTAATCCAATCTATCCCAAACTGCATGATGCCATGCAATTTAGAATTTGTAAATCTTTCTTCAATGAGCACAATATCAGTTTAGAATGATCACATTAACTAGCAGATCAACTTGACATGTCCGCACTAAATCATCTTTACCTTTTGATTTATAGCTCAAAATGACATTTATCCAATACCCACGTTAAGGTAGCTCAATTTTCCATAATGTGACAACATGTGAGATTGGAAAAGCTAGGCAAAGCCTCAAAGTAATCCACTCTATCCTAAACTGCGTGATGTGATGCATTATGCTTCATTTATAAGCTTTTACTCAAGCAGAACCAATGAGCAGTTTAACTACCCGATCGAGTTGACATGTCCGCACTAAATCATTTGGAACTTTTGAATTAGAGTTCAGCAACGCCCACGTTAACTATCCCAATTTTCTATATTGTGGTAAAATTTAGCACCAAAATAGCTACGACAAAATCTCCGAGTAAGCCAATCTATTCAAAACTGTGTGATGCCATGTATGATGCTTCATTTGTAAAACGTTTCTCAATGAGCACCAATGATCAGTTTAGAATGATCAATTTAACTTGCCGATCAACTTGACATGTCCGCACTACATCGTCTTTAACTTTTGATTCAAAGTTCAGAGTGACACAAATCAAACGCCTACGTTAAGCTAGTTCAATTTTCTATATTGTGACAAAATTAAATACCAAAATAGCTACGACAAAGTCTCCAAGTTAGCCAATCTATACCAAACTTTGTGATGCCATGCATGATGCTTCATTTGTAAAAAATTTCTCAATGAGCACCAATGATCAGTTTAGAATTATCAATTTAACTTGCCGATCAACTTGACATGTCCGCACAGCATCGTCTTTAACTTTTGATTCAGAGTTCAGAGTGACACAAATCAAACGCGTACGTTAAGCTAGATCAATTTTCTATATTGTGACAAAATTAAACACCAAAATAGCTACGACAAAGTCTCCAAGTAAGCCAGTCTATCCCAAACTGTGTGATGCCATGCAATATGGTTCAGTTGTAAACCTTTGCTCAATGAGCACCAATAATCAGTTTATAATGATCAACTTAACTGGCTGATCAACTTGAGATGTCCACACCAAATCGTCTTTAACTTTTGATTCAGAGTTCATAATGACACGAATCCAACGCCCACGTTAAGTTAGTTCAATTTTCTATATTAGTCTCATACGTTTGGTCACAACAGGTGGCTGCGGCTGTGGTTGTGGTCAATCCTGCGGCTGCGGTAGATGTTGTTCAATTGTCTGCCGCTGGCGGTTGTGGTTGCGGTTGATCGCAGATTTTTAGTCGCACTGCTATTTTAATTAGTTGTCAAAACAATTGCGACGCATGAGGCAACGTCTAACCGCTGCATCTACTGCAGGTACCTATCGCAGCTAAACGAACAACAATCCACCGCAGCCGCAGCCGCAGGTTCCTGGGATTACAAACGAATATGACCATTGTGACAAAATTTGAGACCAAAATAGATTCGACAAAGTCTCCAAGTATTCCAATCTATCCGAAACTGCGTGATGCCATGCATTATGCTTCACTTGTAAACCTTTGCTCAATGATTACCCATGATCAGTTTAGAATGTTCAATTTAACTAGCCGATCAACTTGACATATCCGCAATAAATTGTCCTTAACATTTGATTTAGAACTCAAAATGAAAGGAATCCAACGCCCACGTTAAGATAGCTCAATTTTCCATATCGTGACAACATTGGAGGCTGAAAGAGTTAGACAAACCCTCAAAGTAATCCAATCTATCCTAAACTGCGTGATGCCATGCATTATACTTCATTCATAAGCCTTTACTTAAGGAACACCAATGATTTGTTTAGAATGATCATTTTCACTGGCCGATCAACATGACATGTCGCAATAAATCATTCGTCACTTTTGATTTAGAGTTCAGAATAACACGAATCCAATGACCACGTTAATCCAGCTCAATTTTCTATATTGTGACAAAATTTAATACCAAAATAGCTATGACAAAGTCTCTTAGTAAGCCAATCTATCCCAAACTGCATAATACCATGCATTATGCTACATTTGTAAACCATTGCTCAATGAGCACCAATGATCAATTTAACTGGCCGATTAATTTGACATATCAGCACTAAATCATCTTTAACTTTTTATTTTGAGCTCAAAATGACATGAATCCAACGCCTACAATAAGGTAGAATAAGGTAGCTGAATTTTCCATATTGTGACAACATTTGAGTGTGGAAGAGCTAGGCAAAGCCTCAAAGTAATCCAGTCTATCCTAAACTGTGTGATGCGATGCATTATGCTTCATTCATAAGCTTTTATTCAAGGAGAACCAATTATCAGTTTAGAATAATCATTTTATCTGTCCAATCAACTTGACATGTCTGCACTAAATCGTTTGTAACTTCTGATTTAGAGTTCAGCAACGCCCGCGTTAAACTATCCCAATTTCCTATATTGTGGCAAACTTTAGGACCAAAATAGCTACGACAAAGTCTCCGAGTAAGCCAATCTATCTCAAACTGTGTGATGCCATGTATGATGTTTCATATGTAAACCTTTGCTTTATGAGCACCAATGATCAGTTTAGAATGATCAATTTAACTGCTGATCAACTTGACATGTCCGCACTAAATCGTCTTTAAATTTTGATTCAGAGTTGAGAATGAAATGAATCCAATACCCACGTTAAGCTAGTTCGATTTACTATATTGTGCAAAATTTAAGACTAAAATAGCTACAACAAAGTCTCCAACTAATCCAATCTATCCCAAACTGCGTGATGCCATGCATTATGCTTCATTTGTAAACCTTTGCATAATGAGGACCAATTATTAGTTTAGAATGATCATTTTAACTAGCTGATTAACTTGATATTTCTACCGAAAATTGTGTTTAATTTTGATTTGGATCTCAAAATGAAATGAATCCAATGCCCACGTTAAGCTAGCTCATTTCTCCATAATGTGACAATCTTTGAGACTGAAAGAGCTAGACATAGCCTCAATGTAATCCAATCTATCTTGAACTGGTGATGCCTTGCATTATGCTTGATTTATAAGCCTTTACTCAAGGAGCACCAATGATCTGTTTAAAATAATCATTTTAACTTGCCGACCTACTTGACATGTCCGCATTAAATCAAACACCCACTTTTCATTTAGAGCTTAGAATGAGACAAATCCAACACCCACTTTTCATTTAGAGCTTAGAATGAGACGAATCCAACACCCATTTTAAGCTAGCTCATTTTTCTATATTGTAACAAAATTTAGGACCGCAGTAGCTATGACAAAGTCACCAAGTAAGCCAATCTATCCCAAACTGCGTTATTCCACGCATGATGCTTCATTTGTAAACATTTGCTAAGTGAGCACCAATGATCGAGAATGATCAATTTAACTAGCCGATCAACTTGACATGTCCGCACTAATTCGTCTTTAACTTTTTATTCGTAGTTCAGAATGACACGAATCCAATTCCCGCCTAAGGTAGTTCGATTTTCTATATTGTGACAAAATTTAAGACCGAAATAGCTACGACAAAGTCTACAACTAATCCAATCTATCCCAAACTGCGTGATGCCATGCATTATGCTTCATTTGTAAACCTTTGCTCAATGAGAACCAATTATCAGTTTAGAATGATCACTTTAACTAGCCGATCAAATGACATGTCCACACTAAATCGTCTTTAACTTTTGATTTAGAGCTCAAAATGACATGAATCCAACGCCCACATTTTCCATTTTGTGACAACATTTGAGACTAGAAGAGCTAGGCAAAGCCTCAAAGTAATCCAATCTATCCTAAACTGCATGATGTGATGCATTATGCTTCATTTATAAGCTTTTACTCAAGGAGAACCAATTATCAGCTAGAATAATCATTTTAACTGGCCAATCAAGTTTACATGTACGCACTAAATCGTTTGTAACTTCTGATTTAGAGTTTAGCAACGCCCACGTTAAACTAACTCAATTTTCTATATTGTGACAAAACTTAGGACCAAAATAGCTACAACAGCCAATCTATCCCAAACTCCGTGATACCATGCATGGAGCTTCATTTGTAAACCTGTCCTCAATGAGCACCAATGATCAGTTTAGAATGATCAATTCAACTGGCTGATCAACTTGACATGTCCCCATTAAATCATGTGTAAGTTTTGACTCAGAGTTTAGAATGACACGAATCAAACACCCATGTTCAACTAGCTCAATTTTCTATATTGTATCAAAAGTTTGGACCGAAATAGCTATTAAAAAGTTACCAAGTAAGCCAATCAATCCCAAACTGTGTGATGCCATGCATGATGCTTCCTTTGTCAACATTTCCTCAATGAGCACCAATGACTTGCTGACCAACTTGACATGTCCGCAATAAATTGTCTTTAACTTTTGATTCATCGTTCAGAATGACATGAATCCAATGCCCGCGTAATCTAGTTCGATTTTCAATATTATGACAAAATTTAAGATTCAAATAGCTACGAAAAAGTCTCCAACTAATCCAATCTATCCCAAACTATGTGATGCCATGCATTATGTTTCATTTGTAAACCTTTGCTCAATGATCACCAATTATCAGTTTAGAATGATCATTTTAACTAGCTGATCAACTTGACATGTCCGCACTAAATCGTCTTTAACTTTTGATTTAGAGCTCAAAATGATGCCCATGTTAAGGTAGCTCCATTTTCCATATTGTGACAACATTTGAGACTAGAAGAGCTAGGCAAAGTCTCAAAGTAATCCAATCTATCATAAACTGCGTGATGCGATGTATTATGCTTCATTTATAAGCTTTTAATTGAGGAGAAACAATTATCTGTTTAGAATAATTATTTTAACTGGCCGATCAACTTGACATGTGCGCACTAAATCGTTTGTAATGTCTGATTTAGAGTTCACACTACAAGAAAACAGCCGTTTTGCGACCACGGAAGTGGTCGCAAAGTAGTCGCAAAACTGTATTTTGCTACTACTTTGCGACTACGTGATGTGGTCGCAAAATAATAGTCGCAAAAAAAATTAGTCACAAATCAGTCGCAATTTTGCGACTGATTTGTGACCACGGTCATAGTGGGTATTTTGCGACTAATTTGCGACCACAACCGTGGTCGCTTTTTTGCGACTAATT
>JAEVFF010000047.1:504992-598939 GCA_018901945.1 Pugionium dolabratum
CAATCAACTTGACATGTTTCGCATTAAATCGTCCGTAACTTTATATTTAAATCTTAGAATGACATGAATCCAACACCAACATTAATCTAACTCAATTTTCTATATTGTGACAAAATTTAGGACGAAAAGAGCTACGAAAAAGTTTACAAGTAAGCCAATTTACCCAATAATGCATAATGCCATTCATGATGCTTCATTTGTAAACCTATGCTCAATTAGCATCAATAATCAGTTTAGAATGATCAATTTTACTGGTCGATAATTTTGACATGTCCGCAATAAATTGTCTTTAACTTTTGATTCAGAGTTCAGAATGACACGAATACGATATCCACGTTAATCTAGCTAAATTTGCTATATTGTGAAAATATTTATGACCGAAACAGGTACGACAAAATCTCCAAATAATCCAATCTATCCCATACAACGTGATGTCATGCATTATGCTTCATTTGTAAACCTTTGCTCAGTGATCACCAATTATCAGTTCAGAATGATCAATTTAACTGTCTGATCAACTTGACATGTATTGACTAAATCGTCTTTAACTTTTGACTCAGAGTTCAAAATGACAGGAATCCTGCACCCACTTTAAGCTAGCTCAATTTTATGTATTTTGACAATATTTAAGACCGAAATAGCTAAGAAAACGTCTCCAAGTAATCTAATCTATCCCAAAC
This sequence comes from Pugionium dolabratum, assembly GCA_018901945.1. NCBI lineage: Eukaryota > Viridiplantae > Streptophyta > Magnoliopsida > Brassicales > Brassicaceae > Pugionium > Pugionium dolabratum. Next base: position 505,673 of record JAEVFF010000047.1, read on the forward strand.
TGCTTGATGTCATGCATTATGCTTTATTTTTAAACCTTTGCTCAATGAGCACCAATGATCAGTTTAAAAAGATTATCTTAACTGGCCGATCCACTTGACATGTCCACACTAAATCGGTTGTAACTATTGATTTAAAGTTTAGAATGACAAGAATTCAAAGCTCACATTAGGTAGCTCAAATTTCTATATTGTGGCAAAATTTAAGACCGAAATAGCTACAACAAATCCTCCAAGTAATACAATCTAACCCAAACTGCGTGATACCACGCATTATGCTTCATTTGTCAACCTTTGCTCAATGAGTACCAAAGATTTGTTTAGAATGATCAATTTAACTGGCCGATCAACTTGACTTTTCCGCATTAAATCAGCTTTAACTTTTGATTCAGAGTTCAGAATAACGCGAATCAAATGCCCACGCTAATCTAGCTCAATTTTCTATATCGTGACAAAATTTAAGAAGGAAATAGCTACAAAAAAGTCTCCAAGTAAGCCAATCTATCCCAAACTGCGGGATGGCATGCATGATGCTTCATTTTAAACCGTTGCTCAATGAGCACCAATGATCAGTTTATAATGATCATTTTAACAGGCCGATCACCATGACATGTTTTGCATTAAGTCGTTCGTAACTTTATATTTAAAGCTTAGAATGACATGAATCCAACAACAACATTAATCTAGCTCAGTTTTCTATATTGTGACAAAATTTAGGACGGAAAGAGCTACGAAAAAGTTTCCAAGTAAGCCAATTTACCCAAAAATGCATAATGCCATGCATGATGCTTCATTTGTAAACCTATGCTCAATTAGCACCCATGATCACTTTAGAATGATCAATTTAACTGGTCGATCAACTTGACATGTCCTCAATAAATTGTCTTTAACTTTTGATTCAGAGTTCAGAATGACACGAATCCAATGCCCACGTTAATCTAGCTAAAATTTCTATATTGTGAAACAAATTATGAAAGAAATAGGTACGACAAAGTCTCCAAATAATCCAATCTATCCCATACTGCGTGATGTCATGCATTATGCTTCATTTGTAAACCTTTGCTCAATGATCACCAATTATCAGTTTAGAATGATCAATTTCACTGCCTGATCAACTTGACATGTATGCACTAAATCGTCTTTAACTTTTGACTCAGAGTTCAAAATGACACGAATCCTGCACCCACTTTAATCTAGCACAATTTTCTATATTTTGACAAAATTTAAGACCGAAAAAGCTAAGAAAACGTCTCCAAGAAATCTAATCTATCCCAAACTGCATGATGTCATGCATTATGCTTTATTTTAAAACCTTTGCTCAATGAGCACAAATGATCAGTTTATAATGATCATTTTAACAGGCCGATCAACTTGACATGTTTCGCATTAAATCGTCCGTAACTTTATATTTAAAGCTTAGAATGACACGAATCCAACACCAACATTAGTCTAGCTCAATTTTCTATATTGTGACAAAATTTAGGACGGAAAGAGCTACGAAAAAGTTTCCAAGTAAGCCAATTTACCCAATAATGCATAATGCCATGCATGATGCTTCATTTGTAAACCTATGCTCAATTAGCACCAATGATTAGTTTAGAATGATCAATTTAACTGGCCGATCAACTTGAATTGTATGCATTAAATCATCTTTAACTTTTGATTCAGAGTTCAGAATGACGCGAATCAAATGCACATGCTAATCTAGCTCAATTTTCTATATTGTGACAAAATTTAAGAAGGAAATAGCTACGAAAAAGTCTCCAAGTAAGCCAATCTATCCCAAACTGCGCGATGGCATGCATATGCTTCATTTGTAAACCTTGGCTCAGTGAGCACCAATGATCAGTTTAGAATGATCATTTTAACTAGCTGATCAACTTAACAGTCTGTACTAAATCGTCCGTAATGTTTGATTTACGTTTTAAAATGACAGTAATCAGACGCCCATGTAAATCTAACTCAATTTTCTATATCGTGACAGAATTTAAGACTAAAATAGCTACAAAAAAGTCTCCAAGTAATCCAATCTATCCCAAAAAGCATGATGCTATACATTATGCTTCATTTGTAAACCTTTGCTCATTGACACCAATTATCAGTTTAGAATGATCATTTTAACAAGCTGATCAAGTTTACATGTCCGCACTAAATCACCTTTCACTTTTGATTTAGAGTTCAAAATGGCATAAATCCAACGCCCACGTTAAACTAGATCAATTTTCCATACTAGGAAAACATTTGAGACTGAAAGAGCTAGGCAAAACCTCAAAGTAATCTAATCTATCTCAAACTGAGTGATGCCATGCATTATGCTTCATTTGTAAACCTTTTCTCAATGAGCACCAATGTTCAGTTTAAAATGATTATTTTAACTGGCCGATCAACTTGACATGTCCGCACTAAATCGGTCGTAACTTTCTATTTAGAGTTCATAATGACAAGAATTCAACATCCACATTAAGCTACCTCAAATTTCAATATCGTTAAAAAATTCAAGAGCAAAATAGCTATTACAAATCCTCAAAAGAATCCATTCCAACCCAAACAGTGTAATGCCATGCATAATGCTTCATTTTTAAACCTTTTCTCAATGAGCGCCAATGATTAGTTTAGAATGATCAATTTAACTGGCCGATCAACTTTACATTTCTGCACTAAATCATCATTTATGCACTAAATCGTTCATAACTTTTGATTTAGATTTCAAAATGAAATGAATCCAATGCCCACGTTAAGCTAGCTCAATTTTCTATGTTGTGACAACATTTAATACTGAAATAGCTACAAGATAGCCTCCAAGTAATCCAATCTATCCCAAACTACGTGATGCCATGCATTATGTTTCATTTATAAGCCTTTACTCAGGGAGCACCAATGACAAGTTTAGAATCATCAATTTAACAGGCCGATCATCTTGACATGTACGCACTATATCGTATTTAACTTTTGATTCAGAGTTTAGAATGACTTGAATCCAACTTCCAAGTAAAGCTAGCTCAATTTTCAATAGTGTGACAAAATGTAAGGCTGAAATAGCTACGACAAAGCCTCATAGTATTCCAATATGTCCTAAACTACGTGATGCCAGACATTATGCTACATTGATAAGCCTTTACTCAAAGAGCACCAATAATCAGTTTAAAATGATCATTTTAACTAGTCTGATCAACTTGACATGTTTGCACTAAATCGTCCTTAACTTTTGATTATGAGTTCCGAATGAAACAAATCCAACTCCATGTTAAGCTAACTCCATTTTCCATATTGTGATAACATTTGAGACTAAAAGAGCTACGACAAAGCCTTCAAGTAATCTAATGTATCACAAACTGCGTGATGCCATGCATTATGCTTCCTTTATTAGCCTTTACTCAATGAGCACCAATGATCAGTTTAGAATGATCATTTTACCTGGCCGATCAACTTGACATGTCCGCACTAAATTTTCCATAACGTTTTACTTAGAGTTCAGAATGACACGAATCAATGCCAACATTAAGCTACCTCAATTTTCTATATTGTGACTAAACTTAACAACAAAAGAGCTACAAAAAACCCTCCAAGTAAACAAATCCATCCCAAATTGATTGATGCCTTGCATTATGCTTCATTTATGAGTCTTTACTCAAGGAGCACCAATGATTTGTCTAAATTATCATTTGAATTAGATGATCAACTTGACATGTCCACACTCAATCGTTTTTAACTTTTGGTTTAGAGCTCAAAATGACATGAGTCCAACGCCCACGTTAAGCTAACTATATTTTCCATATTATGACAACTTTGAGACTGAAAGAGCTACTACAAATAGTCCAAGTAATCCAATGTATCCCAAACTGCGTGATGCCATGCATTATGCTTCATTTATAAGCCTTTACTCAAGGAGCACCAATGATCACTTTAGAATGATCATTATAACATCCTGATCAACTTGACATGTTCGCAATAAATCGTCTATAACTTCTTACTTAAAGTTCAAAAGGACATGAATCCAAGACCCACGTTAAGCTAATTCAAATTTCTATGTTGTGACAACATTTGAGACTTAAAGAGCTAAAACAAAGCCTCCAAGTAATCAAATGTATCCCAAACTCCATGATGCCATGCATTATGCTTCATTTATAAGCCTTTACTCACAGGGCACCAATGACCTGTTTAGAATGACCATTTTAACTGGCCGATCAACTTGACATATCCGCAATAATTCGTCGTAACCTTTGATTTAGAGTTCAGCATGACACGAATCCAACGATCATGTTAACATAGCTAAATTTTCTATACTGTAGGGACATTTGAGACTGAAGAGCTACGACAAATCCTCCCAGTAATCCAATGAATCCCAAACTGCGTGTTGGCATGCATTGTGCTTCATTTTTAAGCCTTTACTTAAGGAGCACCAATGATCTGTATAGAATGATCATTCTAACTGACCGATCAACTTGACATGTCCGCACTACATCGTCCATAACTTTTGTTTTAGAGTTCGAAATGACATGAATCCAACGCCCACATTAAACTAGCTCAGTTTTCTATATTGTGACAAAAATTAAGTCCAAAATAGCTACGAAAAAGCCTCCAAGTAATCCAATTATTCCCAAACTGTGTCCTGCCATGCATTATGCTTCATTTATAAGCCTTTACTCAAGGAGCACCGATGATCAGTTTAGAATGATCATTTTAACTAGCTGATGAACTTGACATGTCTGCACTAAACCGTCTTTAACTTTCTATTTAGAGCTCCAAAAACCATGAGTCCAACACCTACGTTAAGCTAGCTTAATTTTCCATATTGTGACAACATTTGAGACTGAAAGAGCTAAGACTTCAAGTAATCCAATGTATCCAAAACTGGGATGCCATGGATTATGCTTCATTTGTAAATCTTTGCTCAATGAGCACCAATGATCAGTTTAGAATGATCATTTTAACTTGCTGATCAACTTGACATGTCTGCACTAAATCGTCCTTAACTTTTGATTTAGATTTCACAATGTCACGAATACAATGCCCACGTTAAGCTAGTTCAAATTTCTATATTGTGACAACATTTGAGATTGAAAGAGCAACGACAAAGCCTCCGAGTAATCCTATATATCCCAAACTGCGTAATGCCATGCATTATGCTTCATATATAACCCTTTACTCAAGCAGCACCAATGAACAGTTTAGAATGATCATTTTAACTGGCCAATAAACTTTACATGTTCGCACTAAATCATTTGTAACTTTTTATTTAGAGTTCAAAATGACACGAATCCAACGCCCACATTAAGCTACCTCAATTTTCTATATTGTGACAAAATTTAAGACGAGCTTTGATAAATCCTCCAAGTAATCCAATATATCCCAAACTGCGTGATGCCATGCATTATGCTTCATTTGTAAATCTTTGCTCAATGAACACCAATGATCAATTTAGAATGATCATTGTAACTGGCCGATCAACTTGACATGTCCGCACTAAATCGTCCGTAACTGTTGATTTAGAGTTCAGAATGACACGAATCAGACACCCACATTCAGCTAACTAAATTTTCTATATTGTGACAACTTTTGAGACTGAAAAAGCAACGACAAAGACTCCAATGTATCCCAAACTGTGTGATGCCATGCCATATACTTCATTTATAAGCCTTTACTCAAGCAGCACGAATTATTAGTTTTGAATGATCATTTTAGCTTGCCAATAAACTTTACAATTTTTCACTAAATCATCTGTAACTTCTGATTTACAGTTCAAAATGACACTAATCCAACCCCCACATTAAGCTAGCTCAATTTTCAATATTAAACAACATTTGATACTGAAAGAGCTACAAAAAAGCCTCGAAGTAATCCAATGTATCCCAAACTGCGTGATGCCATGCATTATGCTTCATTTCTAATTCTTTACTCAAGGAGCACGGATGATCAGTTTAGAAATATCATTTTGGCATGATCATTTTGAGCGGTTGATCAACTTGACATGTCTGAACTAAATCGCGTGTAACTTTTGACTTGGATATCAAAATGACATGAATCCAATGCCCACGTTAAGCTAGTTTAATTTTCTATGTTGTGACAAAAGTTAAGCCTGAAATAGCTACAACAAAGCCTCCAAGTAATCCCCTGTATCCCTAACTGCGTGAAGCCAAGTATTACGCTTCATCTATAAACCTTTACTAAAGGAGCACCAATGATTAGTTTAGAATGATCATTTTAATTGGCCGATCAACTTGACATGTCCGAACTAAATTCACCGTAACTTTTGATTTAGAGTTCAAAATGACAGGAATCCAACATCCACGTTAAGCTAGCTTAATTTTCTGTATTATGACAAAATTTAAGACCAAAATGGCAACGACAAGGGTTCCAAGTAATCCAATCTATCCCAAACTGTGTGATGCCATGCATTATGCTTTATTTATACGCCCTTCCTCAAAGGGCACCAGTGATAAGTTCAGAAAGATCATTTAAACTGCCATATCAACTTGACATGTCGGAACGAAATTGTTCATAACTTTTGATTTAGATTTCAAAATGGTATGAATCCAACGCCGACGTTATGCTAGTTCAATTTTCTATGTTGTGACAAAATTTAAGACCAAAATAGTTACGACATAGTGTCCAAGTAATCCACTCTATCCCAAACTGCATGATTCCATGCATTATGCTTCAATCATAAGCCTTTACTCAGGGAGCACCAATGATAAGTTTACAATGATCATTTTAACTGCCCAATCAACTTGACATGTCCGCACTAAATTGTCCGTAACATTTGATTTAGAGTTCTAAATGACACTAATCAACCACACACGTTAAGCTAGCTCAATATTCCATATTGTGACAATATTTGAGACTGAAAGAGCTACGAAAAAACCTCCAAGTAATGCAATGAATCCCAAACAGTGTGATGTCATGAATTATGATTAATTTATAACCTTTACTCAAGGAGCACCCATGATCAGTTTGAAATGATTATTTGAACTGCTCGATCAACTTGACATGTCCGCACTAAATCATCTGTATTTTTTTATTTAGAGTTCACAATGACACGAATACAATGCCCACGTTAAGCAAGCTCAATTTTCTAAATTGTGACAACATTTGAGACTGAAAGAGCTACAAAAAAGCCTCGGAGTAATCCAATGTATCCAAACGGCGAAATTTCATGCATTATACTTCATTTATAACCCTTCACTCAAGCAAAACCAATGGTTAGTTTAGAATGATCATTTCAACTGGGCGATCAACTTTACATATTCACACTTAATTGTCCGTAACTATTGATTTAGAGTTCAAAATTACACGAATCGAACGCCCACGTTAAGCTACCTCTATTTCTATATTGTGACAATATTTAAGAACTTAATAGCTACGATAAAGCCTACAAGTAATAAAATCTATCCCAAACTGCGTGATGCCATGCATTATGTTCATTTGTAAACCTTTGCTCAATAAGCACCAACGATCAGTTTGGAATGATCATTTTAACTGGCATGTCAACTTGACATGGCCACACTAAATCGTCCATAACTTTTGATTTAGAGTTTAAAATGACAGGAATCCAACGCCCACATTAAGCTAGCTCAATTTTCTATTGTGACAAAATTTAAGACCAAAATAGCAATGATAAAGCCTCTAAGTAATCCAATCTATCCCAAAATGCATGATGCCATGCATTATGCTTCATTTATATGCCATTACTAAAGGAGCACCAATGATCAGTTTAGAATGATCATTCTAGCCAGCCGATCAACTTGACATGTCCGAACTTAATCATCTGTAACTTTTGATTTACATTTTAAAATAACATGAATCCAATGCCTACATTAAGCTAGCTCAATTTTATATTTTATGAAAACATTTAAGACCAAAATAGCTACGACATAGCCTCCAAATAATCCAATCTATCCCAAACTGTGTGATGACTTGCATTATGCTTCATTTATAAACACTTACTCAAGGACCACCAATGATAAGTTTGGAATGATCATTTTAATTGGCCAATTGACTTGACATGTCCGCTCTAAATCATCTGTAACTTTTGATTTAGAGTTCAAAATGACACGAATCAACCGCCCACATTAAGCTAGCTCAATTTTCCATATTGGGAAAACGACTGAGACTGAAAGAGCTTCAAAAAAGCCTTTGTGTAATCCAGAATATCCCAAATTGCGTGATGCCATGCATTATCGTTCATTTAAAACCCTTTACTCAAAGAGAACCAATGATCAGTTTGAAAAAATAATTTTAACTGGTCGATCAACTTGATATAACCGCACTAAATCGTCTGTATTTTTTTATTTAGGGTTCACAATGACACGAATCCAGTGCTCACGTTAAGCTAGTTCAATTTTCTATATTGTGACAGCATTTGAGACTGAAAGAGCAACGACAAAGCCTCCGAGTAATCTAATGTATCCCAAACTCCGTAATGCCATGCATTATGGTTCATATATAACCCTTTACTCAAGCAGCACCAATGATCAATTTAGAATGATCATTTTAACTGGCCGATCAACTTTACATGTTCATACTAAATCATCCATAACTTTTCCTTTAGAGTTCAAAATTACATGAATTCAACGCACATGTAAGCTACCTCAATTTTCTGTATTGTGACAAAATTTAAGGCGAGGTACGACAAAGCCTCCAAGTAATCCAATCTATCACAAACTGTGTGATGCCATGCATTATGCTTCATTTGGAAGCCTTTGCTCAATAAGCGCCAATGATCAATTTAAAATGATCATTGTAACTAGCCAATCAACTTGACATGTCCGCACTAAAATGTCCATAACTGTTGATTTAGAGTTAGGAATGACACGAATCCAACACCCACGTTCAGCTAGCTCAATTTTCTATATTGTGACAACATTTTTGACTGAAAGAGCAAGGACAAACCGTCAAACTATTCCAATGTATCCTCAACTGCGTGATGCCATGCCATATGCTTCATTTATAAGCCTTTACTCAAGGAGCACCAATGATTAGTTGAGAATGATCATTTTAGCTGCCCGATGAACTTGACATGTCCGCTCAAAATTGTCCGTAATTTTTGCTTAAGAATTCAAAATGAGAGGAAACCAACGCCCACGTTAAGCTAACTCAATTTTCTATTGTGACAAAATTTAAGACCAAAATAGCACCGATAAAGCCTGAAGTAATCCAATCTATCCCAAACTGCATGATGCAATGCATTATGCTTCATTTATAACCCTTTACCCAAGGAGCACGAATGATTAGTTTAAAATGATAATTTTAACTAGCTCATCAACTTTGCATGTCCGCACTAAATCGTTTTAACATTTTCCTTAAACTTCACAATGACACGAGTCCACTGTGGTTCAGACTACTGCGTCCGTAAAGATGTCCTCGGTCATCTGCAACGGAGGATTATAAAATAATTAAAAAACAAAATTAGAAAAAAAATTTAGTGTAAATAAGAAAAATATAGTAAAAAAAAGAAATATTTTTATACCTGAATGAAAATCTCATTCTTCTTATCTTAGGTCATCTCAATTCGACGGAAAGTACCATCGGACGTATTACATGGATCTACCTCCACGATCGCCATCTTTTCTTGGATGCTTCGTTTGTATGCTTCACCAATTTTTTTTGCTTTCTAATCGACATACAAACCATCCTCGATTCACTGATATGCTTCAAGCATCTGCACATTTTGTTCTTCAATCCGCGCATTTCTTGCGACTTGTTCTTCAAACTATCGCTGTGTGGTGAGTAATTGATCTTGAGCGCAACAAAGTCAGAGGTAGTGCATGAGAAGCCACTACACCTACCCGAACCTTGAATGTGGTTCAGTCTACCTAGTCCCTAAAGACGTCCTCGGTTATCCGCAACGGCGCACTACAAAATAATTAAAAAACATAATTAAAAGAAATTTAGTGAAAATAAAAAAAATTATTATTATACCTGAATGAAGATCTTGTTCTTCTCCTCTTAGGTTAGCTCAATTCGACTAGAAGTACCATCGGACGTTTCATACGGATTGACCTCCACAATCGCCATCTTTTCTTGGATATTTCGTTCGTATGCTTCACCAATTTTTTTTTGCTTTCAAATCGACATACGAACCATCCTCTCGAGTGTGAGTCTTTATAAAAACTTTACCAATTGAGACCGGTCGGCCCAAATTATTTTCCTATATTTTGAAATAAATTATAATAAGTTAACAATTAAATTTAAAATTTAAACATCTTACCATTTCCTGTTGGATCTGGATGTAGGATTTTTGCCCCGAAAATGCTTGTGCGGACCAAGGCCATTCTGAGAGGAGTTGCGGTTATTGGAGGATTTGCTACTTTTCTCATTCAACGTTTCTGTTTCCCGGTAGTCTGTCATTGTTTTGTATAGACTCGGGGAAATCCACCTTGAACGTTTGCCGGTTGTATGAATCGTGCTCACCATCCATTTCATATGTCTTACACAAACGGATTTAAATTCTTTTCGTACGACTGAGGTGATCACATAATTCTAGTTGTAAAATTTCTTGCAATTTTTAAAATTAATAATTTTATTAATTATTCAATTTTATTAAATAAAAAATTAATTAAAAGTAATAATAAATAAAAAATACTTACCGCAAATTGTATGAAATATTTCTCATGTCGTTCAGTTGGCACGACCATCCAACTGTAGTAGGGCCATCAAATTTGTTTATCAAATTTTTTGAAATTTGTTAGGTTATAGCCCTTTTGTTCCGGTCAAACCTAATATTTTAAATATATTAAAAAATTTGAATTTCAAATAAACTTTTATAAAATTTTAATAATTAATAATTTCAGTAATTTTATTAATTATATTACTTTTTAATATTAATAATTAATTTTAATTAAATAAATTTAAATATATAAATTTAAAATTCTTACCATGTCGTGTTCGGTGCTGGCACTAAAGACAGCACTATCACGTACTGGTCCCGCCCCGGGGTTTGTAACAAACTATCTAAAATGGTACTTTGATGTGGACATCAATACCATCTCACTAGAAGCTGAGGAAGAGTTAATATACCTATTATTAGACAAGCTCCGAGAACAAGATCAGGTACAATAAATCTTAGTAAAATGTTCAACAAATCTGTGGAGAGTCTCATAACAATCATAGAAGAGGGAGGATTCTATGAAGCTAAACTTACTAAAGAATTACAAGAAGGAGACTATGAACATCTAAAGACTACAACAATTTCACTCCATCCAGTTTTACAAGGCTTCAGCGATACAACCTTGTTCACCATTGCTACACAAACTTAAGAAGGCATAATAAGGAGCTACAAGAGACCAAGGTGCATATTTAAAATTCCTACGTTTCAATTAACAAGTTTATTTGGTTGTTTTTGCAGGAATGTGACTCTTAAGTTTTAGAGTATTTTATTTGTCATTAGGTCCTAATGTTTTGTTGTTATTTTTGCTTTACTCCTTCCATTATAATGTATATTCAGTCCTAGAAGGCACCTGCTGCTGCACTAGTATATAAAATCCCTTCTAAACATGTTATCACTTAAGTTTTATGAAATAAAAACCTAGTTTTTCTTCCTTTGAAAGGAGTTGCACCTGTAGCCTTCTTGTGTGAGAATCCTTGAAGATTTAGTACCCTAGACTTATCACAAACCTTCCATAATCTATGTGGCATATCTCGATCCACCTCTCTACTCAATCCTCACTTAGATCCTCTAGAAAGTGCTCTACACATCAATCTGTTCATCAACCCATCACTCCTAAATCTCTATAAAGTGTTGTACAGCCAGCTAGAGCCTCTCCAGAAGTTCCCCTTGCTCAAACAAGCCCTCTTGTTCCTGCATCATAGTTTGTTCTCCCATTTCCGTTATGGAAGGCGGAACCTCTTTGATACAAGCCTTGATTCAAGGCTTATATGCGCGTGGGCGGTTTGGAGAAGGTTAGGTGAGAAACAAGACCTTAGACTTCTTGGATAGGGGCTTTTGGGTTGGTATTCGATGGAAGGTGAAGTGAACCACACGAGGGGTGATGAACCTCTTGATAAATCACAAACTTAGAGCTAGGAGGGATGGTCTCAACTAGATTCTTAGCGCACAAGATTCTTAGAGAGAAAACTTGTTGGAAGAAAGCTCTACTTTATTAATATCAAAAAGGTTGTCGAACTACAATGCTAGAAGGAGCCTTATTATTATGCTCGACAGCTTGACCTTCTAGGGTCGAATCAAAGAAAGAAAAGGAAATATTACAAAAGTGCACAAATGGAAAATGTACAAAAGTGCATAACCGAAAAAGGACCTATTCCTAAAATGTCTTTGACTCAAAAAATGTAAACATTCTAGATCCTACCCTGCAAAACAGAAAGAGGCAAATATTCGTATTGAAATCTTACCTTACTTACCTCACGGCCAAGAAATGGAAGGTGGCCGTCCTTGTGGCATGCACGCGCCTTGCTCCTAGTCTTCGACTTGGAGTAGGGTTAGGAATCTTTGGGCCCTGACCTCTCTTGCCACTAAAGCCCAAGTCTCTGAAGTCCCTTGCATTGTTGAGAAGCCTTTGGACTCTTCTTTGCACTTCTGGCCCATTGTCCTTAGTCGATCTTCCTCTAGGAGCTTGTCGACCCATAAGCTGAACTTGTGGAAGAGTGCTCTTGATCTGCTCCTTGTCATTGCTCCTGGTGGCACTACTGGTGTGGAGATTTCCTCTAGGTGCATGTCCTGAAGCTGGTAGCTTATCTGGTCCGAGTTTCCTTCTGTAGAAGTTGAAATGCTCGTGTACTCGGCAGGATCGGTTGTACCGGCTGGACTGTGCAAGGTACTGGCCGGAATGCCTTCAGGACCGGCCAAGTTGATCCCGGAGTCAGCGGCGTCACCAAGGGGACCGGCGGTGTCATCCACATCGCCACCAATTGTGCCGGAAGCTTGGGCCTCTCCGCCGGCAATGCTGATCGGTCCGGTCCTATTGGTCGAGGGTCCGCCGGTACCGCTTGGGCCGGCAGACGTGCCAAATGGCCTGGCTGTCTTGGGCAAGCTTCCTGGTCTGCCAGTCTGGTCTCCTGGCTGGACATACGACCTGACGTCCTCATCATCCCCTCCCTCTTCAGTTGATTTTGACCTCAAAACTGGTTCATCTGCATGGAAAGGGGCTAAGTCAGTTACGTTGAACGTGTTGGACACATTAAACTCACCTGGGAGCTCGATCCGGTAGGCGTTGTTGTTGATCCTCTCCAGCACTCTGAATGGTCCATCTCCTCTTGGTGCTAGCTTGGAACTCCTTAGGTTGGGGAACCTCTCCTGCCATAGGTGTAGCCACACCCAATCGCCTGGTTGAAAGATCACCTCCTTTCTTCCCTTCTTGGAATGAGTCACGTACTGCCCGGTCCTTTTCTCCAAGTTCTCTGCTACCTTCTGGTGTAACTTCCTTATGAACTCTGCCTTGGATGCTCCATTGAGGTTGGTCATCTCTGCTGGTGGCAGTGGCGTTTGCTCCAATGGGGTGAGAGGGTTGAGGCCGTATACTACTTCAAATGGTGTCTTCTTGGTTGCTGAGTGCAAGGCTCGGTTGTAAGCGAACTCTATGAATGGCAGGCACTCCACCCAAGTCTTGAGGTTCTTCCCTAGTGTAGTCCTGAGAAGAGTTGATAGTGTCCTGTTGACAACTTCAGTTTGGCCATCGGTTTGAGGATGGCAGGTGGTAGAGAAGAGTAGCTTCGTGCCTAGCTTCCTCCAAAGGGTCCTCCAGAAATGGCTGAGGAACTTGGTGTCCCTGTCTGATACGATGGTCCTTGGCACTCCATGAAGCCGTACTATCTCCCTGAAGAACAGCTCGGCTGTTTGCGTGGCATCATTGACATTGGCACACGGAATGAAGTGTGCCATCTTGGAGAATCTGTCCACCACTACAAAGATTACATCTTTGTGGTTGATCTTGGGCAGTCCTAGAACAAAGTCCATTGATATATCCACCCAAGGATGTGTTGGTATGGGCAGTGGGAGATACAACCCCTAAGGTTGCACTCGGGACTTTGCCTTCTTGCAAGTGATGCACCTTGCACAATGAGCTTCTACTGTCCTCCTGATGTGTGGCCAGTAGAAGTGCTCCTTGACCACTGCTAGAGTCTTGTCGACACCAAAGTGGCCCATGAGTCCTCCTCCATGAGCTTCTCGGATGATAAGCTCCCTTAATGATCCTTGTGGTATGCACAGCCTTCTTTCTCGGAACAAGAATCCCTCATGGATGTAGAACTTGCCATGACTCCCTGTGCCACACTCCTTGTAGCTCTCAGCAATGTCAGGATCATCCTTGTATAGGTCCTTGATGTGCTCGAATCCTAGGACCTTTGCCTCCATGGTGGATATCAAGGGAAACCTCCTTGATAGTGCATCGGCTACCACATTTTCTTTGCCCTTCTTGTACGTGATGACGTACGGGAAGGTCTCTATGAACTCCATCCACCTGGCATGTCTCCTCTTGAGATTGGTTTGCCCTCTGAGGTGTTTGAGAGTCTCGTGATCAGTGTGGATCACAAACTCCTTGGACAGCAAGTAATGCTGCCAAGTCTCCAATGCTCGGACAAGGGCATAGAGCTCCTTGTCATAAGTGGGGTAGTTCAGTGAGGCACCACCTAGCTTCTCACTGAAGTATGCCACTGGTCTCCCTCCTTGGGTTAGCACTGCTCCTATGCCTATTCCAGAGGCATCACACTCCACTTCAAACGTCTTGTTGAAGTCGGGAAGGACTAGCACTGGTGCGTGTGTAAGGCTGTCCTTCAAGGCCTGGAATGCCTTCTCCTGAGCTTCTCCCCAGCTGAATCCCACGTTCTTCTTCACTACTGCCGTCAATGGTGAGGCAATACTGCTGAAGTTGGGCACGAATCTCCTATAGAAGCTGGCCAATCCATGGAAGCTCCTCACTTGGCTGATGTTGCTTGGTGTTGGCCATTCTTGTATGGCTGGAATCTTCTCTTCATCAACCTGTAGGCCCTGTGAACTTACAACGAAGCCTAAAAAGACAAGTTTATCAGTACAAAAGATGCACTTCTTGAGATTGGCATAAAGCTCTTCTTGTCGAAGGGTTTTAAGTACCATCTCAAGATGTGTGAGGTGTTCCCTTAGGCACTTACTATAAAGTAATATATCATCAAAGTAAACCACTAAAAACTTACTGATGTACGCCCTAAGAACTTGGTTCATAAGGCGCATGAAGGTGCTTGGGGCATTAGTCAAGCCGAATGGCATGACTGTCCCCTCGTAGAGCCCTTGCTTTGTCTTGAAAGCTGTCTTCCATTCATCACCTTCCTTCATCCTGACCTGGTGGTATCCACTCTTGAGGTCTATCTTGGAGAAGACTGTGGCTCCAGTCAGCTCATCTAGCATGTCATTCAGCCGTGGTATCGGATGCCGGTACTTGACTGTGATGTTGTTGATTGCTCGGCAGTCCACGCACATACGCCAAGTCCCATCCTTCTTGGGCACTAGTAGCACTGCTACGGCACATGGACTGAGGCTCTCTCGAACATAGCCTTTCTCCAGGAGCTCCTTGACTTGCTTCTCAAGCTCCTTGGATTCCTCTGGACTCATCCGGTAGGCTGGCCGGTTGGGCAGGGCTGCTCCGGGCACGAGGTCGACCTAGTGCTCTATGCCTCGTAGGGTAGGTAAGCCTGCTGGTATCTCTTCCAGGAACACATCCTGGAACTTGTTGAGGAGAGCTGCTACTTCAGGAGGTAGCTCTACCTGTTCTTTCTCTACATTCAACACTTCTTTGAAAACCATTAGTAGCATTAGATCCTTCGAGGCTAAAGCTCTCCAGACATGACTTGGTTGAATAAGAAAATTAGATTTAATGAGCTTCTTTTCCTTACTCATTTGCTGTTGAAGCTCATGTACCTGGGCAGGTGTGAGAGGAGCTAGGCTGACCTTTCTTTTGTCATGCACAAAAGTGTAGAGATTTGTTTGGCCATCATGCCTGGTCTCTTTGTCAAACTGCCATGGCCTTCATAGCAGAAGATGGCCAGCTTGCATGGGCACCACGTCGCACACGACTTGGTCTTGGTACTTGCACACACTGAATGGCACAGTGACTCGTTCATGGATCTTGAGCTCCACTTTGTCATCGAGCCATCTCAGTCTATATGGTCGAGGATGTCTTGTCTTCTCTAGACCTAGCTTATCAACCATATATGCACTAGCAACGTTAGTGCAAGAACCACCATCTATGATGAGGTTACATACCTTGCCCTTGATGGTGCAACGGCTGTGGAAGATGTTTTCCTCTTGGATGGTCTCTGAAGGATCCACCATTGCACTGAGGATGCGTCTAGTGACCAGCACTTCCCCCACATCAGGGTACTCAATGTCACCGTATTCTTCTTCTGGTTCATAGTCCTCTTCATCTTGGGACTCATACTCTCCAGCCTCCGTAATCAGCATGACCCGGTTGTTTGGGCACTCCCTTGAGATGTGTCCACGACCCCTACACTTGAAACAAGTGATGTCACGTGATCTTTGAGGGTTAGAAGACTTACTAGGCTCTCTCTGGTCACGGGTGGGTTCAGGAGGCTTGCTCTTGAACCTTGACTCGATCTCTATGCTCTTGCCTTTGTCTACGGGTCTTGGGCATGTTGCTTGGTGCCCAAGGTGTCTTAGGCTTGCTGCGGATGTCTTGGCTCTTACGTTTGATGTGCTGCTCAGCCTGGAAAGATAGGTGGAACAAGTCTTTGAAGTCATTGTAGATTTGCCTTTCCACCTTGCGGCTGATTCTTTCTTGGAGTCCATCCAAGAATTGTGCCATCAATGCTTCTTCATCATCATTGAGCTCCAATCTGTTCCTTAGCTTCTCGAACTCTTCATAGTACTCCTCTACTGATCTAGTACACTGCTTAAGAGTACGAAAANCATCCAGCCATCTCAGTCTATATGGTCGAGGATGCCTTGTCTTCTCTAGACCTAGCTTATAAACCATATATGCACTAGCAACGTTAGTGCAAGAACCACCATCTATGATGAGGTTACATACCTTGCCCTTGATGGTGCAATGGCTGTGGAAGATGTTCTCCCTTTGGATGGTCTCTGAAGGATCCACCATTGCACTGAGGATGCGTCTAGTGACCAGCACTTCCCCCACATCATGGTACTCAATGTCACCATAATCTTCTTCTGGTTCATAGTTCTCTTCATCTTGGGACTCATACTCTCCAGCCTCCGTAATCAGCATGACCCAGTTGTTTGGACACTCCCTTGAGATGTGTCCACGACCCCTACACTTGAAACAAGTTGTGTCACGTGATCTTTGAGGGTTAGAAGACTTACTAGGCTCTTTCTGGTCACTGGTTGGTTCAGGAGGCTTGCTCTTGAACCTTGACTCGATCTATATGCTCTTGCCTTTGTCTACGGGCTTGAGAATGTTGCTTGGTGCCCAAGGCGTCTTAGGCTTGCTGCGGATGTCTTGGCTCTTACGTTTGATGTGCTGCTCAGCCTGGATAGATAGGTGGAACAAGTCTTTGAAGTCATTGTAGATTTGCCTTTCCACCTTGCGGCTGATTCTTTCTTGGAGTCCATCCAAGAATTGTGCCATCAACAATTCTTCATCATCATTGAGCTCCAGCCTGTTCCTTAGCTTCTCGAACTCTTCATAGTACTCCTCTACTGATCTGGTACCCTGCTTAAGAGTACGAAAACGACGTTGCAAGTCCCTATGAAAGTAAGGTGGAACAAACCTTTGTCGCATGACATCTTTCATGTCGACCCATGAGTCTATGGGCCTCATTCTTTTCCTCCTTCTGTCGGATACCTCACGATCCCACCAGATGAGGGCATTGTCCGTGATTGTGCTACTGCCATTGAGACTCTCCTAGGCCCTGGTTGGTTGTAATGATCAAAGATATGATCCATTCTTCTCTCCCAATCTAGGTAAGCCTCGGGGTCTACTTTTCCTGCAAAACTTGGAGGAGTTAGCTTAACATCAGGATGAGTTACCCGGTTGTAGGCGTGTTCATCTCCATCCTCATGATGTCTATGAGGCATCCTTGGTCTCTGATGAAGACCATATGGCTCGAAGCCATCATCTTCTGCCTCTGGTTGCCGTGGAGGTCCTCTCGGCCTATGGTGATAGTTATGAGGTTGTGTGTCCTCATCTCCATCTGGCTGGGGCTCCTCCTGTTCGTGCTGTGTCCTAAGGTGCTCAGGACCCTCAGCACGGTCTTGCTCAGCTCTCACGTGCCTTATCGCCTGGAATCTCACAGGCCTCTCCACGCGCTCCAATCTCTCGCCTATTGATGCGAGTTGCGTTTGGAGAGTGGTGAACATGGCCATCATGGCTTCGGTTGCTTCTCTATTCTCTTCTGCCATTGCGTACTACAAAGAAAGAAGACAAGTTATGCTGCTCCTAAATTATTAGGAGGGTTTTCTTTTATAAGGGGATTCGAAAAAATGCAAAAAGGAAAATCTGAGAAATGGAAAATTCGAAAATTCGAAAATATGGAGATTTGAATAAAAAGGAAACTTTCTTGACAACTATTGCTAGCTGTCCAATTCGAATTCTTTTGGTATTTTTCCTATTTTCTTTTTCTTTTCTTTTAATTTAATTTAAAAATAATAGAAATATGACTCTAACAAAAAGGAAAGTCGAAAATTGTAATGCAAGAATGATTCTAGAACCGAGTGATGCACGTAGGAACTAGATGCACTCGGTATGAACTTAAATGTTATTTTTTTGGTTTTCTTGAATGAAACTTAAACTAATGCAATAACAAGAAACAAAACAAGTTATAGGATAGAAATAACCTGGTTTAGGAGCTTTAAGATCTGATACCAAAAATGATACAAGCCTCGATTCAAGGCTTATATGCCCGTGGGCTGCTTGGAGAAGGTTAGGTGAGAAACTCGACCTTAAACTTCTTGGATAGGGGTTTTTGGGTTGGTATTCGATGGAAGGGTGAAGTGAACCACACGAAGGGTGATGAACCTCGTGATAAATCACAAACTTAGAGCTAGGAGGGCTGGTCTCAACTAGGTTCTAAGCGCACAAGATTCTTAGAGAGAAAACTTGTTGGGGAAAAAGTTCTACTTTATTAATATCAAAAAGGTTGTCGAACTACAATGCTGGAAGGAGCCTTATTAATATGCTCGACAGCTTGACCTTCTAGGGTTGACTCAAAGAAAGAAAAGGAAAGATTACAAAAGTGCACAAATGGAAAATGTACAAAAGTGCATAACCGAAAAAGGACCTATTCCTAAAATGTCTTTGACTCAAAAAATGTAAGTATTCTAAATCCTACCCTACAAAACAGAAAGAGGCAAATATTCGAATTGAAAACTTACCTTACTTACCTCACGGCCAAGAAATGGAAGGTGACCATCCTTGTGGCATGCACGCACCTTGCTCCTTGTCTTCGACTTGGAGTAGGGTTAGGAATGTTTGGGCCCTGACCTCTCTGGCCACTAAAGCCCAAGTCTCTGAAGTTCCTTGCATTTTTGAGAAGCCTTTGGACTCTTCTTTGCACTTCTGGCCCATTGTCCTTAGTCGATCTTCCTCTAGGAGCTTGTCGACCCATAAGCTAAACTTGTGGAAGAGTGCTCTTGATCTGCTCCTTGTCATTGCTCCTGGTGGCACTAATGGGGTAGAGACTTCCTCTAAATGCATGTCCTGAAGCTGGTAGCTTATTTGGTCCGAGTCTCCTTGTGTAGAAGTTGAAATGCTAGTGTACTCGGCTGGATCGGCTGTACCGGCTGGACTGTGCGTGGTACTGGCTGGAATGCCTTCTGGACCGGCCAAGTTGATCCCGGAGTCGGCGGCGTCACCAAGGGGACCGGCGGTGTCATCCACGTCGCCACCAATTGTGCCGGAAGTTTGGGCCTCTCCGCCGGCAATGGTGATCGGTCTGGTCCTATTGGTCCAGGGTCCGGCGGTACTGCGTGGGCCGGCAGATGTGCCAAATGGCCCGGCTGTCTCGGGCAAGCTTCCTGATTGGCCAGTCTGGTCTACTGGCCGGACATACGACCTGATGTCCTCATCACTTTGTGATAGCTCTTTTAGTCTAAACGTTTTTCACAATATAGAAAATTGAGCTACCTTAATGCGGGCGTTGGATTCATGTCATTTTGAGCTCTAAATCAAAAGATAGAGAAGATTTCGTGCGGACATGTCAAGTTGATCAGCTACTTGAAATGATCATTCTAAACTGATCATTGGTGCTCATTGAGTAGAGGCGTATAAATGAAGCATCATACATGGCATCACGCAGTTTGGGTTTGATTGGATTACTTGGATGCTTTGTCGTAGTTATTTTGGTCTTTATTTTTGTCACAATATAGAAAATTGAGCTAGGTTTACTTGGGCTCGTTGGATTCATGTACTCTCAACTCTAAATAAAAAGTTTTGGACGATTTAGTGCGGCCATGACAAGTTAATGAGCTAGTTGAGGAAAGATTTACATTGGTGCTTATTGGGGCTTATTAAGGAAAGATTTACAAATGAGGCATAATACATGGCATCACACAGTTTGGGAAAGATTGTCTTACTTGGAGGCGTTGTCATACCTTTTCAGTCTCTAATTTTATCACAATATAGAAAATTCAGCTAGCTTAACGTGGGAGATAGATTCATGCGTTCTGAACTCTAAATCAAAAGTTACGTATGTTTTAGTGGGACATGTAAAGTTTATCTGCCAGTTAAAATGATCATTCTAAATTGATCATTGGTGCTTCTTGAGTAAAGGCTTTTAAATGAATCATAATGCATGCTATCACGCAGTTTGGGATATATTCGATTACTTAGAGGCTTTGTCATAGCTCTTTTTTCTAAACTTTGTTCACAATACAGAAAATTAAGCTACCTTAACGTGGGCGTTGGATTAATGTCATTTTTAGCTCTAAATCAAAAGTTAAAGACGATTTAGTGCGGACATGTCAAGTTGATCAGCTACTTAAAATCATCATTCTAAACTGAACATTGGTGCTCATTGAGTAAGGCGTATAAATGAAGCATAATGCATGGCATCAGACAATTTGGGTTTGATTGGATTACTTGGACGCTTTGTCGTAGCTAATTTGGTATTTAATTTTGTCAAAATATAGAAAATTGAGCTAGTGTAACATGGGACTTGGATTCATATCATTTTGAATTTGAAAAAAAAAAGTTACGGACGATTTAGTGCGGACATGTCAAATTGATCAGCTAGTTAAATGATCATTCTAAACTGATCATTAGTGCTCCTTGAGTAAAGGTTTATAAATGAAGCATAATGTGTGGCATCACACAATTTGGGATAAATTGCATTACTTTGAGGCTTTGTCTAGCTCTTTCAGCCTCTAATGTTGTCACAATATCAAAAATTGATATAGCTTAACGTGGGCGTTCGATTCATGTCATTTTGAGCTCCAAATCAAAAGTTAAATATGAATTAGTGCGTACATGTCAAGTTACTCAGCTAGTTAAAATGATCATTCTAAACTAATCATTGGTGCTCCTTGAGTAAAGGCTTAGAAATGAAGCGTAATGCATGGAATCACACAATCAAGGATAGATTAGATTACTTGAGGGATTTGTGGTATATCTTTCAGTCTCAAATGTTATCACAATATAGAAAATTGAGGTAGCTTAACGTGCGCGTTGGATTCTTGTCATTTTGATTTCTAAATCAAAAATTACGGACGATTTAATGCAGACAAGTTATGTTGATTGGTCAATTAAAATGATCAATCTGAATTGATCATTGATGCTCCTTGAGTAAGAGGTTATAAGTGAAGCATAATGCATGGCATCACATAATTTGGGATAGATTGGATTACTTGGAGACTTTGTGAAAGATTGTCTGCATTACTTGGAGGCTTTGTGATAGTTTGGGAAAGATTGTCTTTCATGGCTATTTCGGCCTTAAATTTTGTCACAATATAAAAAATTGAGCTAGATTTACTTGGGTGTTAGATTCGTGTACTCTGAACTCTAAATCAAAAGTTACGGATGATTTAGTGCGGACATGTCAAGTTGACCGGCTAGTTGAAATGATCCTTCTAAACTAATCATTGGCGCTCATTGCACAAAGGATTTAAAATAAAGCATAATGCATGGCATCATGCAGTTTAGGATATGATTACTTAAAGTCTTTGTTGTATCTCTTTCAGTCTCAAATGTTGTCCCAATATATAAAATTGAGGTAGGTTAACGCGGGCATTGGATTCGTGTAATTTTGAACTATATATCAAAAGTTACTGATGATTTAGTGTGTACATGTCAAGTTGAACGGTAAGTTAAAATGATCATATTGAACTGATCATTTGTGCTCCTTGAGTAAAAGCCTATAAATGAAGTATAATCCATGGCATCATGCAGTTTGTGATAGATTGGATTATTTGGAGGCTTTTTCGTAGCTCTCTCGGTCTCAAATGTTGTCACAACTTGGAAAATTCAGCTAGCTTAACGTGGTAGTTGGATTCATATCATTTTGAGCTGTAAATCAAAAGTTACAGAAAATTTGGTGTAGATATGTCAAGTTGATCGGGCAGTTAAAATGATCATTCTAAACTGATCATTGGTACTCTTTGAGTAAAGGTTTGTAAATGAAGCATAATGCATGACATCACGCAGTTTGGGATAGATTGGATTACTTGGAGGCTTTGTCAAAGCTATATCGGCTTTAAATTTTGTCACAATATAGAAAATTGAGCTAGCTTTACTTGGTCATTAGATTCATGTACTCTGTACTCTGAACAATTTAGTGCGGACATGACAAGTTTATTGGCTAGTTAAAATGATCCTTTTTAAGCTGATCATTGGTGCACATTGAGCAAAAGATTGCAAATGAAGCATAATGCATGTTATCATATAGATTAGGAAAGATTCGATTACTTAAAGGCTTTGTGGTATCTCTTTCAGTCTCAAATGTTCTCACATTATAGAAAACTGAGCTAGCTTAACGTTGGCATTTGATTCGTGTCATTCTGAACTCTACATCAAAAGTTACGGACGATTTAAGGCGGACAAGTCACGTTTATCGGCTAGTTAAAATAATCATTCTAAACTGGTCATTGATGCTCCTTGAGTAAGGGTTTATAAAAGAAGCATAATGCATGGAATCACGCAGTTTAGGATAGATTGGAGTACTTGGAGGCTTTTTCGTAGCTCTTTCAGTCTCAAATGTTGTCATGATATGGAAAATTCTGCTAGCTTAACTTGCTCGTTCGATTCATTTCATTTTGAACTTTAAATCAAAAGTTGCAGACGATTTGGTGTAGACATATCAAGTTGATCCGCCAGTTAAAATGATCATTCTAAACTGATCATTGTTGCTCCTTGAGTAAATGTTTATAAATAAAGCATAATACATGGCATCACGTAGTTTGGGATAAATTGCATTACATTTAGGCTTTGTCTAACTCTTTTATTCTCAAATATTGTCACAATATGGAAACTTGAGCTAGCTTAACGTGGGCATTGGATTCATGTAATTTTGAGTTATAAAACAAAAGTTAAAGACTATTTAGTGCTGACATGTCAAGTTGACCAGCTCGTTAAAATGATCATTCTAAACTGATCATTGGTGCTCCTTAAGTAAAGGCCTATAAATGATGCATAATGCATGGCATCGCGCAGTTTGTGATATATTAGATTACTTGGAGGCTTTGTCATAGCTATTTTGGTCTTAAATTTGGTCACAATATAGGAAATTGAGCTAGCTTTACTTTGACGTTAGATTCGTGTACTCTGAACTCTAACTCCAAAGTTATAGACGCTTTAGTGCGGAAATGACAAGTTGATCGGCTAGTTAAAATGATCATTCTAAACTGATCATTGGTGCTCATTGAGGAAAGAACTACAAATAAAGCATAATGCATGGCATCACATTGTTAGGGATATATTGGATTAGTTGGAGGCTTTGTCATAGCTATTTCGGTCTAAAATTTTGTCAGAATATAGAAAATAGAGCTACCTTTACTTGAACATTCTATTCGTGTACTCTGAACTCTAAATCAAAAGTTATGGACGATTTAGTGCGGACATGACAAGTTGATCGGCCAGTTAAAATGATCATTCGAAAATGGTCATTGGTGCTCCTAAAGTAAAGGCTTATAAATGAAGCATAGTGCATGGAATCACGCACTTTGGGATAGATTGGATGACTTGGAGGATTTGTCGTGGCTATTTTGGTCTTAAACTTTGTCACAATATAGAAAATTGAGCTAGCTTAACGTTGGCAAGTGATTCGTGTCATTCTAAACTCTAATTCAAAAGTTATGGTTCATTTAGTGCGGTCATGTCAAGTATATCGGCTATTTAAATTGATCATTCTAAACTGATCATTAATGCTCATTGAGTAAAGGTTTACAACTGAAGCATAATGCAATGCATCACACAATTTGGGATAGATTGGATAAATTGTAGGCTTTTCGTAGCTATTTCGGTCATAAAGTTTGTCACTAAATAGAACATTGAGCTAGCTTAATGTGGTCGTTGGATTCGTGTCGCTCAACTATAAATCAAAAGTTACAAACCATTTAGTTCGGACATGTCAAGTTGATCGGCAAGTTGAAGTTATCATTTTAAACTGATCATTCTAAACTGATCATGAGTTCTCCTTGAGTAAAGGCAAATAAATGAAGCAAAACATCACGCAGTTTAGGATATATTGTATTGTTTGAAGGCTTTATGGTATCTCTTTCAGTCTCAAATGTTGTCACCATATTGAAAACTGAGCTAGGTTAACGTGCGCGTTGGATTCATACCAATCAAAAGTTATAGACGATCTAGTGCATATATGTAAAGTTGATCGGCAACTTAAAATGATCATTCTAATCTGATCAATGGTTCTCCTAGAGTAAAGGTTTATAAAAAATGCATAATGCATGGCATCACGTAGTTTGGGATAGTGTGGAGTACTAGGAGGCTTTGTCATAGCCCTTTTAGTCTCTAATGTTGTCACAATATGGAAAATTGAACTAGCTTAATGTGGGCATTGGATTCATGTCATTTTGAGCTCTAACTCAAAAGTGAAAGAAGATTTAGTGCGAACATGTAAAGTTGATCAGCTAGTTAAAATGATCATTCTCAACTGGTCATTGGTGCTCATTCATTAAAGGCATATAAATGAAGCATAATGCATAGCATCACGCAGTTTGGGATAGATTGGAATGCTTGGAGGATTTGTCGTACCTATTTTATCTTAAATTTTGTCACAAGATAGAAATTTGAGCTAGTTTAACATGGGCATTGGATTCGTGTCATTTTGAATTTTAAATCAAAAGTTATAGGCGATTTAGTGCAGACATGTCAAGTTTATCATCCAGTTAAAACAATCATTCTAAAGTGATCATTTGGTCCTCCTTCAGTAAAGGTTTATAAAAGAAACGTAATGCATGGCATCACACAGTTTGGGATAGATTGCATTACATTGAAGCTTTGTCTAGCTCTTTCAGTCTCAAATGTTATCACAATATGGAAACTTTATCTACTTTAACGTGGGTGTCGGATTCATGTCATTTGAGCTCTGAATCAAAAGTTAAAGATGATTTAGTGCAGACATGTCAAGATGACCAGCCAGTTAAAATATTCATCCTAAACAGATCATTGGTGCTCCTTGAGTAAAGGCTTATTAATAAAGTATAATGCATGGGATCATGCAGTTTGGGGTATATTGGATAACTTGGAAGCTTTGTCATATCTATTTTGGTGTTAAATATTGTCACAATATAGAAAATTGAGCTAGTTTCACTTGCGCATTGGATTCGTGTAATCATGTACTCTAAATCAAAAGTTACGGACGATTTAGTGTGGACAAGACAAGTTGATCGGATAGTTAAAATGATCATACTAAACTGATCATTGGTGCTCGTTGAGCAAAGCATTACAAATGAGGCATAATACATGGCATCACACAGTTTAGGACCGATTGGATTACTTGAAGGATTTGTGATATCTATTTCATTCTCAAATTTGGTAACAATATAGAAATTGGGCTGGCTTAACGTGGGCATTTGATTCGTGTCATTCTGCACTTTACATCAAAAGTTACGGACGATTTATTGTGTACATGTCAAGTTGATCGGCCAATTAAATGATTATTCCAAATTGATCACTGGTGCTCCTTGAGTAAAGGGTTATAAATCAAGCATAATACATGGTATCACGCAGTTTGGGTAGATTGGATTACTTGGAGACTTTGTTGCACCTCTTTCAGTCTCGAATGTTGTCACAATATGGAAAATTGAGCTAACTTAACGTGGGCACTGGATTCATGTCATTTTGAGCTCTAACTCAAAAGTTAAAGACGATTTAGTGCTCAGGTAGTTAATATGATCATTCTCAACTGATCATTGGTGTTCATTGAGTAAAGGCGTATAAATGAAGCACAATGTATAGCATCATGCAGTTTGGAATAGATTGGAATACTTGGAGGATTTGTCGTACCTATTTGGTCTTAAGTTTTGTAAAAAGATAGAAAATAGAGCTAGTTTAACATGGGCATTGGATTCATGTCATTTTGAATTCTAAATCAAAAGTTACGGATGATTTAATGCAGACATGTCAAGTTGATCGTCCATTTAAAATGATCATTCTAAACTGATCATTGGTCATCCTTGAGAAAAGGTTTATAAATTAAGTATAATGCATGGCATCACGCAGTTTGGGATAAATTGCATTAATTTGAAGCTTTGTCTACCTCTTTTAATCTCAAATGTTGTCACAATATGAAAATTTGATCTACCTTAACGTGTGCGTTGGATTCATGTCATTTGAGCTCTAAATCAAAAGTTAAAGATGATTTGGTGCGGACATGTTCAGTTGACCAGGTAGTTAAAATATTCATTCTAAACTGATCATTGGTGCTCCTTGAGTAAAGGCTTATTAAGGAAGCATAATGCATGGCATCACGTAGTTTGGTATATATTGGATCACGTGGAGGCTTTGTCATAACTATTTCGGTCTTAAATTTTGTCACAATATAGAAAATTGAGCTAGTTTAACATGCGTGTTGGATTCGTGTAATTATGTACTCTAAATCAAAAGTTACGGACGATTTAATGTGGACATGACAAGTTGATCGGTTAGTTAAAATGATCATTCTAAATTGATCATTGGTGCTCATTGAGCAAAGGATTACAAATGAAGCATAATGCATGGCATCACGCAGTTTATGATAGATTGTATTACTTGAAGGCTTTCTGGTGTCTCTTTCACTCTAAAATTTTGTAAAAATATAGAAGTTGGGCTAGCTTAACGTGGACATTGGATTCATGTACGAACTCTACATCAAAATTTATGTACGATTTAGTGCGTACATGTCATGTTGATCGGCCACTTAAAATGATCATTCCAAATTGATCATTGGTGCTCCTTGAGTAAAGGGTTATAAATGAAGCATAATGCAAGGCATCACACAGTTTGGGTGGATTGGATTACTTGGAGACTTTGTTTCAGCTCTTTCAGTCTCGAATGTTGTCACAATATGGAAAATTGAGCTACCTTAACGTGGGCATTGGATTCACGTCATTTTGAGCTCTAAATCGAAAGTTAAAGAAACTTTAGAGCGGACATGTTAAGTTGATCAAACAGTTAAAATGATCATTTGATCGTTGGTGCTCATTGAGTGAAGGTGTATAAATGAAGCATAATGCATAGCATCACGCAGTTTGTGATGGATTAGATTACTTGGAGGATTTTTCATAGCTATTTGGTATTAAATTTTGTCGCAATATAGAAAATTGAGATAGTTTAACTTGCGTGTTGTATTCTTGTCAGTTTTAACTCTAAATCAAAAGTTATGGACATTTTAGTACAGACATGTCAAGTTGATCGGCCAGTTAAAATGATCATTCTAAACAGATCATTGGTGCTCTTGAGTAAAGGCTTATAAATGAACCATAATGAATGGCATCACGCAGTTTAGTATAGATTGGATTACCTGGAGGCTTTGTCGTAGCTCTTTCAGTCTCAAATGTTATCACAATAAGGAAAATTGATCTACCTTAACGTGGGCGTTGGATTCATGTCATTTAAGCTCTAAATCAAAAGATAAAGATGATTTAGTGTGGACATGTCAAGTTGACCAGCTAGTTAAAATATTCATTTTAAACTGATCCTTGATGCTCCTTGAGTAAAGCCTTAATAATAAAGCATAATGCATGGCATCACGCAGTTTGGGATATATTGGATTACTTGGAGGATTTGTCATAGCTATTTCAGTTTAAATTTTGTCACAGTATAGAAAATTGAGCTAGCTTAACGTGAGCGTTGGATTCGTGTAATTATGTACTCTAAAACAAAAGTTACCCACGATTTAGTGTGGACATGATAAGTTGATCGGGTAGTGAAAATGATCATTGTAAACTGATCATTGGTGCTCATTGTGCAAAGGATTACAAATGAAGCATAATGCATGGCATCACGCAGTTTAGGATAGATTGCAGTACTTGAAGGCTTTGTGGTATCTCTTTTAGTCTCAAATTTTGTCACAATATAGAAATTGGGCTAGCTTAACGTGGGCGTTGGATTCGTGTCATTCTGAACTCTAAATAAAAAGTTACAGATGATATAGAGTGGACATGTGAAGTCGATCGCCCAGTTAAAGTGATCATTTGAAACTGATCATGAGTGCTCATTGAGCAAAGGCTTAGAAAGGAAGCCTAATGCATGTCATCACACAGTTTGGGATATATTAGATTAGTTGGAGGCCTTGTATAGCTATTTTGGTCTTAAATTTTGTCACAATATAGAAAATTGAGCTAGCTTTACTTGGGCGTTGGATTCGTGTCAGTCTTAACTCTAAATTAAAGGTTACGGACGATTTAAAGTTGACATGTCAAGTGGATCGGCCAGTGAAAGTGATAATTTTAAACTGATCATTCTAACCATATTACAAGTGCTTCTTGCGTAAAGGCTTATAAATGAAACATAATGCATGGCATCACGTAGTTTAGGATAGATTGGATTACATGAAGGTTGTGTGGTAGCTCTTTCAGTGTCAAATGTTTTTAGAATATAGAAAATTGAGCTTGCTTAAGGTGGGTGTTGGATTCGTGCCATTCTAAAGTTATCATTGGTGCTCATTGAGCAAAGGATTACAATTGAAGCATAATGCATAACAACACACACTTTTGAATATATTTGAATACTTGTAGGCTTTGTAGTATCTCTTTCAGTCTCAAATGTTGCCACAAAATAGAAAGATGAGCTAGCTTAACGTGGGCGTTGGATTCATGTCATTCTGCACTCCGCATCTAAAGTTACAAACGATTTAGTGTGTATATGTCAAGTTGATCGGCAAGATAAATGATCATTTTAAATGATCCATTGTGCTCCTTGAGTAAAGGCCTATAAATGAAGCATAATGCATGGCATCCTGCAGTTTGGGATATATTGGATTACATGGAGTCTTTGTCATAGCTCTTTCAGACTCAAATGTTGTCACAATATTGAAATTTTGAGCTAGGTTAATGTGGGCATTCGATTCATGTCATTTTATGCTCTAAATCAAAAGTTACGAACTATTTAAGGTGGACAAGTCAAGCTGACCAGCCAGTTAAAATAACCATTCTAAACTGATCATTGGTGCTCCATGAGTAAAGGTTTATAAATGAAGCATAGTGCATTGCATCACACAATTTGGGATAGATTGCATTACTTTGAGGCTTTTCCTAGTTCTTTCAGTTTCAACAGTTGTCTCAATATGGAAAATTGGGCTAGCTTAACATGGGAGTTAGATTCATGTCGTTTTGAGCTCTGAATCAAAAGTTACTTACAATTTAGTGCGGACATGTCAAGTTGATGGGCCAGTTAAAGTGATCATTCTAACCTGATCAACTAAACTGATCATTTGTTATCGTTGAGTAAAGACTTATAAATAAACCATAATGCATGACATCACACAGTTTATGATAGATTGGATTACGTGAAGGTTTTGTGGTAGTTGTTTCAGTCTCAAATGTTGTCACAATATAGAAAATTGAGCTAGCTTAACGTGGACCTTGGATTCGTGTCATTCTGAACTCTAAATTAAAAGTTACGAACGATTTAGTGTGTAGATGTCAAGTTAATTGGCCAGTTAAAATGATCATTATACTTATCACTGGTGCTCCTTGAGTAATGGCTTATAAATGAAGTATATTGTATGGCATCACGCACTTTTAGGTACATTGGATTACTTGGAGGCTTTGTCATAGCTATTTCGGTCTTAAATTTTGTCACGCTATAGAAAATTGAGCTAGCTTAACGTGGGCATTGGATTCATATCATATTGAGTTGTAAATCAAAAGTTAAAGACGATTTAGTGTGGACATGTCACATTGATCAGTTAGTTTAAATGATCATTCTAAACTGATCATTTGTGCTCATTCAGTAAAGGCGTATAAATGAAGCATAATGCATGGCATCAGAAAGTTTGGGTTATATTGTATTATTTGGAGGCTTTGTGGTACCTATTTTGGTCTTAATATTTGTCATAATATAGAAAATTGAGCTAGGTTTATTTGGGCATTGAATTCGTGTTCTCTGAACTGTAAATCGAAAGCTACGAACAATTTAGTGCGGATATGACAGGTTGGGATAGATTACAAATCGTAAGCAGTGGATTACAAATGAAGCATAATGCATGGCATCACGGAGTTTGGGATAGATTGGATCACTTGGAAGGTTTGTTGTAGCTATTTTGGCCTTAAATTTTATCACAATAGAGAACATTGAGATAGCTTAAACTGGGTGTTGGGTTTGTGTCATTCTGAACTCTAAATCAAAAGTTACGGACGATTTAGTGCGGATATGTCAAGTTGATGGGTGAGTTAAAGTGATCATTCTAAACTGTTCTTTAGTGTTGCTTGTGTTGAGGCTTATAAATGAAGCATAATGCATGGCATCACACAATTTAGGATAGATTGGATTACTTGAAGGCTTTGTGGTTGCCCTTTCAGTCTCAAATGTTGTCACAATATAGAAAACTGAGCAAGTTTAACGCGGGTGTTGGATTCGTGTTATTCTGAACTCTAATCAAAACTTACGGACGATTTAGTGCGGACATGTCAAGTTGGTCAACTCATTAAAACTATCATTCTAATCTGATTATTGGTGGTCTTTGAGTAAAGGCTTATAAATGAAGCATAATGCATGGCATGACACAGTTTGGGTTAGATTGAATTACTTGGAGGATTTGTCGTTGCTCTTTTAGTCTCGAATGTTGTCACAAAATGGAAAATTGAGCTAGCTTAACGTGGGCATTGGATTCATGTCATTTTGAGTTATAAATCTAACGTTAAAGACGATTTAATGCCTACATTTCAAGTTGATCACTTAGTTAAAATGATCATTCTATACTGAACATTGGTGCTCATTCTATACTGATCATTCTAAATTGATCATCAGTGCTCCTTGAGTAAAGGCTTATCCATGATGCATCATACATAGCATCACGCAGTTTATGATAGATTGGATTACTTGAAGGCTTTGTGGTAGCTCTTTCAGTATTAAATGTTGTCACAATATAGAAAATTGAGCTAGCTTAACTTGTCTTTTTGAACTCTAAATCAAAAGTTATGGATTATTTAGTGCGTACATGTGAAGTTGATCGGCCAGTTGAAATGATCATTCTAAACTAATCACGGGTGTTCCTTGAGTGAAGGCTTTTTCGTAACTTTTTTAGTCTCGAATGTTGTCACAACATGGAAAATTGAGCTAGCTTAACGTGGGGATTGGATTCGTGTCATTCTGAAATCTAATTCAAAAATTACAGACGATTTAGTGCTGACATCTCATGTTTATCGATAGTTTAATTGAGCATTCTAAACTGATCAATGGTGCTCATTGAGCAAAGACTTACAAATGAAGCGAAATGCATGGCATCACACAGTTTAGGGTAGATTAGATTATTTGGAGGCCTTATCATAGCTATTTCGGACTTAAATTTTGTCACATTATAGAAAATTGCGGTAGCTTTACTTGGGCGTTGAATTCATGTCATTCGGAACTCTAAATCAAAAGTTACGGACGATTTATTGCGGACATATCAAGTTGATTGGCCAGTTAAAGTTATCATTCAAAACTGATCATTCTAAATTGATAACGGGTGCTCATTGAGAAAAGGCTTACAAATGAAGCCTAATGCTTGGCGCTCATTGAGAAAAGGCTTACAATTTATCGTGCAGTTTGGGATAAATTGGATTAGTTGGAGGGCTTGTCATAGCTATTTTCGTCTTAAATATTTTCACAATATAAAAAATTTAGCTAGCTTTACTTAGGCGTTGGATTCTTTTCATTATGAAATCCAAATAAAAAGTTACAGATGATATAGAGTGGACATGTGAAGTCGATCGCCCAGTTAAAGTGATCATTTGAAACTGATCATGAGTGCTCATTGAGCAAAGGCTTAGAAAGGAAGCCTAATGCATGTCATCACACAGTTTGGGATATATTAGATTAGTTGGAGGCCTTGTATAGCTATTTTGGTCTTAAATTTTGTCACAATATAGAAAATTGAGCTAGCTTTACTTGGGCGTTGGATTCGTGTCAGTCTTAACTCTAAATTAAAGGTTACGGACGATTTAAAGTTGACATGTCAAGTGGATCGGCCAGTGAAAGTGATAATTTTAAACTGATCATTCTAACCATATTACGAGTGCTTCTTGCGTAAAGGCTTATAAATGAAACATAATGCATGGCATCACGTAGTTTAGGATAGATTGGATTACATGAAGGTTGTGTGGTAGCTCTTTCAGTGTCAAATGTTTTTAGAATATAGAAAATTGAGCTTGCTTAAGGTGGGTGTTGGATTCGTGCCATTCTAAAGTTATCATTGGTGCTCATTGAGCAAAGGATTACAATTGAAGCATAATGCATAACAACACACACTTTTGAATATATTTGAATACTTGTAGGCTTTGTAGTATCTCTTTCAGTCTCAAATGTTGCCACAATATAGAAAGATGAGCTAGCTTAACGTGGGCGTTGGATTCATGTCATTCTGCACTCCGCATCTAAAGTTACAAACGATTTAGTGCGTATATGTCAAGTTGATCGGCAAGATAAATGATCATTTTAAATGATCCATTGTGCTCCTTGAGTAAAGGCCTATAAATGAAGCATAATGCATGGCATCCTGCAGTTTGGGATATATTGGATTACATGGAGTCTTTGTCATAGCTCTTTCAGACTCAAATGTTGTCACAATATTGAAATTTTGAGCTAGGTTAATGTGGGCATTCGATTCATGTCATTTTAAGCTCTAAATCAAAAGTTACGAACGATTTAAGGTGGACAAGTCAAGCTGACCAGCCAGTTAAAATAACCATTCTAAACTGATCATTGGTGCTCCATGAGTAAAGGTTTATAAATGAAGCATAGTGCATTGCATCACACAATTTGGGATAGATTGCATTACTTTGAGGCTTTTCCTAGTTCTTTCAGTTTCAAAAGTTGTCTCAATATGGAAAATTGGGCTAGCTTAACGTGGGCGTTAGATTCATGTCGTTTTGAGCTCTGAATCAAAAGTTACATACAATTTAGTGCGGACATGTCAAGTTGATGGGCCAGTTAAAGTGATCATTCTAACCTGATCAACTAAACTGATCATTTGTTCTCGTTGAGTAAAGACTTATAAATAAACCATAATGCATGACATCACACAGTTTATGATAGATTGGATTACGTGAAGGTTTTGTGGTAGCTCTTTCAGTCTCAAATGTTGTCACAATATAGAAAATTGAGCTAGCTTAACGTGGACCTTGGATTCGTGTCATTCTGAACTCTAAATTAAAAGTTACGAACGATTTAGTGTGTAGATGTCAAGTTAATTGGCCAGTTAAAATGATCATTATACTTATCACTGGTGCTCCTTGAGTAATGGCTTATAAATGAAGTATATTGTATGGCATCACGCACTTTTAGGTACATTGGATTACTTGGAGGCTTTGTCATAGCTATTTCGGTCTTAAATTTTGTCACGCTATAGAAAATTGAGCTAGCTTAACGTGGGCATTGGATTCATATCATATTGAGTTGTAAATCAAAAGTTAAAGACGATTTAGTGTGGACATGTCACATTGATCAGTTAGTTTAAATGATCATTCTAAACTGATCATTTGTGCTCATTCAGTAAAGGCGTATAAATGAAGCATAATACATGGCATCAGAAAGTTTGGGTTATATTGTATTATTTGGAGGCTTTGTGGTACCTATTTCGGTCTTAATATTTGTCATAATATAGAAAATTGAGCTAGGTTTATTTGGGCATTGAATTCGTGTTCTCTGAACTGTAAATCGAAAGCTACGAACAATTTAGTGTGGATATGACAGGTTGGGATAGATTACAAATCGTAAGCAGTGGATTACAAATGAAGCATAATGCATGGCATCACGGAGTTTGGGATAGATTGGATCACTTGGAAGGTTTGTTGTAGCTATTTTGGCCTTAAATTTTATCACAATAGAGAACATTGAGATAGCTTAAACTGGGTGTTGGGTTTGTGTCATTCTGAACTCTAAATCAAAAGTTACGGACGATTTAGTGCGGATATGTCAAGTTGATGGGTGAGTTAAAGTGATCATTCTAAACTGTTCTTTAGTGTTGCTTGTGTTGAGGCTTATAAATGAAGCATAATGCATGGCATCACACAATTTAGGATAGATTGGATTACTTGAAGGCTTTGTGGTTGCTCTTTCAGTCTCAAATGTTGTCACAATATAGAAAACTGAGCAAGTTTAACGTGGGTGTTGGATTCGTGTTATTCTGAACTCTAATCAAAACTTACGGACGATTTAGTGCGGACATGTCAAGTTGGTCAACTCATTAAAACTATCATTCTAATCGGATTATTGGTGGTCTTTGAGTAAAGGCTTATAAATGAAGCATAATGCATGGCGTGACACAGTTTGGGTTAGATTGAATTACTTGGAGGATTTGTCGTTGCTCTTTTAGTCTCGAATGTTGTCACAAAATGGAAAATTGAGCTAGCTTAACGTGGGCATTGGATTCATGTCATTTTGAGTTATAAATCTAACGTTAAAGACGATTTAATGCCTACATTTCAAGTTGATCAGTTAGTTAAAATGATCATTCTATACTGAACATTGGTGCTCATTCTATACTGATCATTCTAAATTGATCATCAGTGCTCCTTGAGTAAAGGCTTATCCATGATGCATCATACATAGCATCACGCAGTTTATGATAGATTGGATTACTTGAAGGCTTTGTGGTAGCTCTTTCAGTATTAAATGTTGTCACAATATAGAAAACTGAGCTAGCTTAACTTGTCTTTTTGAACTCTAAATCAAAAGTTATGGATTATTTAGTGCGTACATGTGAAGTTGATCGGCCAGTTGAAATGATCATTCTAAACTAATCACGGGTGTTCCTTGAGTGAAGGCTTTTTTGTAACTTTTTTAGTCTCGAATGTTGTCACAACATGGAAAATTGAGCTAGCTTAACGTGGGGATTGGATTCGTGTCATTCTGAAATCTAATTCAAAAATTACAGACGATTTAGTGCTGACATCTCATGTTTATCGATAGTTTAATTGAGCATTCTAAACTGATCAATGGTGCTCATTGAGCAAAGACTTACAAATGAAGCGAAATGCATGGCATCACACAGTTTAGGGTAGATTAGATTATTTGGAGGCCTTATCATAGCTATTTCGGACTTAAATTTTGTCACATTATAGAAAATTGCGGTAGCTTTACTTGGGCGTTGAATTCGTGTCATTCGGAACTCTAAATCAAAAGTTACGGACGATTTATTGCGGACATATCAAGTTAATTGGCCAGTTAAAGTTATCATTCAAAACTGATCATTCTAAATTGATAACGGGTGCTCATTGAGAAAAGGCTTACAAATGAAGCCTAATGCTTGGCGCTCACTGAGAAAAGGCTTACAATTTATCGTGCAGTTTGGGATAAATTGGATTAGTTGGAGGGCTTGTCATAGCTATTTTCGTCTTAAATATTTTCACAATATAAAAAATTTAGCTAGCTTTACTTAGGCGTTGGATTCTTTTCATTATGAACTCTAAATAATAAGTTATAGATGATATAGAGTGGACATGTGAAGTCGATCGCCCAGTTAAAGTGATCATTTGAAACTGATCATGAGTGCTCATTGAGCAAAGGCTTAGAAAGGAAGCCTAATGCATGTCATCACACAGTTTGGGATATATTAGATTAGTTGGAGGCCTTGTATAGCTATTTTGGTCTTAAATTTTGTCACAATATAGAAAATTGAGCTAGCTTTACTTGGGCGTTGGATTCGTGTCAGTCTTAACTCTAAATTAAAGGTTACGGACGATTTAAAGTTGACATGTCAAGTGGATCGGCCAGTGAAAGTGATAATTTTAAACTGATCATTCTAACCATATTACGAGTGCTTCCTGCGTAAAGGCTTATAAATGAAACATAATGCATGGCATCACGTAGTTTAGGATAGATTGGATTACATGAAGGTTGTGTGGTAGCTCTTTCAGTGTCAAATGTTTTTAGAATATAGAAAATTGAGCTTGCTTAAGGTGGGTGTTGGATTCGTGCCATTCTGAACTCTAAATCAAAAGTTACGGACGATTTAGTGCATACATGCCAAGTTGACCAGCCTGTTAAAATGATCATTTTAAACTGATCATTGGTACTTCTTGAGTAAAGGCTTATAAATAAGCATAATGCATGCCATCACGTCGTTTGGGATAAATTGGATTACTTGGACGCATTCTTGTAGCTCTTTCAGTCTCAAATGTTATCACCATACGAAAAATTGTGTTAGCTTAACGTGGGCATTTTATTCATGTCATTTTGAACTCCAAGTCAAAAGTTAAAGACAAATTAGTGCGGAAATTTCAGGTTGATCAGCTAGTTAAAATAATCATTCTAAACTAATCAATGGTGCTCATTGAGAAAAAGCATATAAATGAAGCATAATGCATTGCATCACAGAGTTTGGGATAGATTGGATTACTGAGAGGCTTTGTCTTAGCTATTTCGGTCTTCAATTTTATCACAATATAGAAAATGGAGCAAGCTTTACTTGGCCATTGGATTCGTGTCACTCTGAACTCTAAATCAAAACTTACACAATATTAAGTGCGCACATGACAAGTTGATCGGCTAGTAAAAATGATCATTATAAACTTTTCATTGGTGCTCATTGAGCAAAGGATTACAAATGAAGCATAATGCATGGCATCATGCAGTTTTTGATTGATTGGATTACTTAGAGGCTTTATCGTAGCTATTTCGGTCTTAACTTCTGTCACAATATAGAAAATTAAGCTAGCTTAACGCGGTCATTGGGCATTGGATTTGTGTCATTCTCAACTCTAAATCAAAGTTATAGACGATTTAGTGCAGAAATCTCAAGTTCATCGGATAGTGAAATTGATCATTCTAAACAAACCGTTGGTGCTCATTGAGCAAAGGCTTACAAATGAAGCCTAATGCATAGCATCACGCAGTTTGGGATAGATTGGATTAATTGGAGGACTTGTCATAGCTATTTCGGTCTTAAATTTTGTCATAATATAAAAAACTTAGCAAGCTTTACTTAGGCGTTGGATTAGTGTCATTCTGAACTCTAAATCAAAAATTCAAACGATATAGAGCAGACATGTCAAGTCGATCGTCCAGTTAAAGTGATCATTCTAAACTGATCACAAGTGCTCCTTGAGTAATGGCTTATAAATGAAACATAATGTGTGGCATCACACATTTTAGGATAGATTGGATTACATGAAGGCTGTGTGGTAGCTCTTTCAATCTCAATTGTTAGAAGCTGCGAAAAATCCATTGTATGATGGTTGTCATGAAGGGCACTCACACTTATCTTTAGCTGCTCGGTTCATGAACATTAAGTCTGATTTTAATCTACCAGAAAATTCATGGATTCTTGGGCGGAGCAGTTTACAGAATATTTGCCAAAGGAGAATCAGGCAATGGGATTATATTATGAAACCGAAAAACTAATGCGAAATTTAGGGCTCCCGTTTTATACAATTGACGTGTGTGTTCAAAATTTTATGATCTTTTGGAAAGAAGATGAGAAATGGGAAAAATTGCAAATTTTGCGATTCCCCCCGATATAAGCCAAGTGAGGGCAGGACGAAAATACCTTTTACTCGTATGTGGTATTTACCTATAGACGACATACTTAAGAGAATGTATCAAAGCAATAAAACTGCAGAGGCAATGAGGTGGCACACAGAGCATGAAGCAGAAGATGGAGAAATGAGTCATCCATCTAATGTTGCGGAGTGGAAAAATTTTCAATACCTACATCCAAGATTTGCTGCTGAATCTCAAAACGTTTATCTTGGCTTATGTACTGATGGGTTCAATCCATTTGGGATGTCTTGAAATCATTCATTATTGGCGGCGATTATCACTCCATATAACTTGCCACCGGATATGTATATGAAGAAAGAGTACTTGTTTCTAACAATTTTGAATTCGGGGCCAAATCATCCGCTCGCTACTCTGGATATATTTCTCCGACCATTGATTGATGAGATGAAAGAATTGTGGTATACAGGAGTTGATGCATACGATGTATCGTTGAATCAAAATTTCAATCTAAAAGCCATGTTACTATGGACAATACGCGATTTTCCAGCTTATGGAATGTTGTCGGGATGGACAACGCATGGTAGATTGTCTTGTCCAATTTGTATGGATGATACGAAGACATTTCAATTACCAAATGGTAGAAAGACGTGTTGGTTTGATTGTCACAGAAGGTTTCTTCCTAAGGGTCATCCGTTATGGAAAAAATAAAACAAAATTTTTAAAGGAGAAGCACGCATTGAATGACTATCCTCCACAATCATTTACAGGTGAACAAATTTTATCTAAAGTGTCAATCCTCTAATAACATCTGATTGGAGAGGAAACAATCACGAAAGTAAAGAAGAAGATTATGGAAGCTCGTGTAATTAGCACAAAGAAAGCATATTTTGAGAGTTTCCGTACTGGATGGATCTTAACATTCGACATAATCTTGATGTGATGCATATAGAGAAGAGATTCTTCGATAACATCATTGATACTATTGTGAATGTCAATAATAAATCAAATGATACAATTAAGTCAAGGTTGGATATTTCCAAGTTTTGCGCCTCAAAAAGAGTTGCACGTGGATGGTCGGGGTAATACTCCATTCCCTATATTTTGATTGACACAAAAAGCAAAAGAACACTTATTGGAATATATCAAAAATGATGTCAAATTTCTGGACGGCTACGCGGTAGACTCAACAAATTGTGTGGATTTGGATGGACTGAAGTTCTCGGGCATGAAAAGCATGACTGCCATGTTTTTATGGAAAGGCTTATCCCTTTTATATTTGCAGAACTTTTACCGTGAAACGTTTATCTAGCATTATCATATTAAACATATTTTATATTTTAAGTACGTAAAATAATAATAATTGCATATACTAATTATTACTAGAATTGTCCGAATTCTGAAACATAGTCATAATTTTGTGCAATTTGGAGAAGATCTTTCCACCTGCGTTTTTTGATGTCATGGAGCACCTACTTATACATCTGCCATACGAAACTGAATTGGGTGGACTTGTGCAATATATGTGGATGTATCCATTTGAAAGGTTTTTTAAACAACTGAAAAGCAAGGCGAAGATTAAACAATATGTTGTAGGGACAATTATTGAATCATATGTGAATGATAATATATCTTACTTCTCAGAGCA
The DNA here is from genome assembly GCA_018901945.1 of Pugionium dolabratum. Classification (NCBI taxonomy): domain Eukaryota; kingdom Viridiplantae; phylum Streptophyta; class Magnoliopsida; order Brassicales; family Brassicaceae; genus Pugionium; species Pugionium dolabratum. The sequence goes on from JAEVFF010000047.1 coordinate 545,288, forward strand.
TTACTTTGCTGCCCACATACGCACCAAAAATAGGTACGTAGTAACCATAAATGATTGTGTTTATTAATTAACTATTTCATTTGTAAGGGTAATTAATTAAATTGTCGTGTTCAATGTCATGTGTGATATATATATATATATATACACATCTACCAGATTCGGTGAAGGTGACATCCCTGTATATCCGGATCCCGGAGTGCCGGATATATTTACTCACATGGATCTTCCAAGTTGTAAATGTAAAGAAATATTTTTCTCCAAAAAAGAAATAAATATGCACATGCATAAATTTTGTAGAATTGTGAATATTTTCGGCCACTAGAGAGGTAAACAATATGAAAAATTTTCATTTATTTCATTGGAATTTCATTGTAATTAAGCAATATATATTAGTTTTTCATATTTAATTTTGTAGCATGTTTGAAGATCACATTCATTGTACGTATCCATATCTTTTGGAAGATGACATTTCATTGAAAAGAGAGGAAGAGTTCCACATATGGGTTCGAGATTATGCATGTTTAATTAATTCAGATGTATATATATACATTAATTTTTTTAATTTTGAAATACTAATTATTATATATATGATCATAGGTCAATGCATGCATTTCAACAGATCCACGCGCCTTTCCGATATGGGCTCAAGAATTAGTTCAAGAACCGATGAATAAAGCATCAACTTGGCCGCTATATTACAAGAGATTATATGTTCCACACAAAGAAACATGAACACTGAAGAAAGACATGTAACTACGACATTTGTGTCAAGGGAGACAATTAATCAGATACATATGATGAAACTAATTTCTATGGAATTTTAATAGATATCATTCAAATTGAGTATGTTGGACTCATAAATTTGAAGATCACGCTTTTTAACTGTGAGTGGTACGATCCTATACTTTCGAAAGGAACTCGGAAGTCAAAAAGTTGGCATCCTTGATGTGTTATCATCAGGGAGATACTACAAATACGAACCATTTATTCCAGCTACGTAAATAATTAACTATAACTATAGGTTAATTTATATATATTATGTACGTAAAATTATATAAACAATTTGTTTATATAATTAACTAACTAATTTATATTTTATTAGTTATGATGTACCGTAGCATCTCAAGCAAATCAAGTTTGTTATATTCCTTATCCGCACACCAAATCATCATCATAACAAACATGGCTTAGTGTTCTCAAAGTTAATCCCAGATCTAACATTTTGGGAAAATACAAAAACAAAAAAGAGATTGGCCTTTTGCAACAAGAAAATGATAAAGAGCTAACGGTGGTTAAAGAGATTGAAGTGGATCGTTTGGTTGATAGAGTTAATCATACCGAAGAAATTGATTTCGACGTTGAAGAATCCGAACTAGAAGATGAAGCTCAGTGTAATATTTCATCTTCACATGATGATGAGGAGGAAGAGATGTAATATATTTTTGTAAAATATTTTTTTTTTGATTTGAAGTTTTTTGTATAGCTCGTAATGATGTTATCAATCTTATATAATTCATATTATTCACACAAAAAACATATAATTTAGGTTTTGGAACATTAATTGTGACTACTTTGCCACCATTTGCCACTACATTGGTAATATGGTGGCAAATTGGTCACAAAAATTATCTGTGGTCACAAATCAGTCGCATATTTGCGACCAATTTACGACAACGGGTTCAAAATTTCTATTGTGGTCACAAATAGGTCGCAAAATAGCGACCACTTTGCGAATACATAGGGTAAATTTACATTTTCCCTATGTCTTTTTCACATTTACAACTTATTTTTGCATTTGTTGGTAAGTACTAACCATTATAGGTGATAAACTATAAACAAAATCATATTTGTGTTGATGTAAATGTAAAAAAAACATTTGAATTGTATTTAAGAGGTATAAGGTTAAGGGATGTGTTATGTGTTTTAGGTAAATGATATGCAAATCTAGTAAACTCGTCAAATGTTGTTGTTTACTTAGTAATTGAAGTTTCTACAACTCCTAATGATGTTATCAATCTTATATAATTCATGGTATTCAACAAAATCATATAATTTTGGGTTTATTGTTTTAATTGTGACTATTTTGCCACCAAACTGCCATTACATTGGTAATGTGGTAGAAAATTGATCAGAAAAATAATCGATGGTCGCAAATCAGTCACGAATTTGTGACCAATTTGCGACCACGGGTTCAAAATTTCTACTGTGGTTGCAAATTGGTCGCAAAATAGGGACCACTTTGCGACTACATAGGATAAATTTACATTTTCTCTATGTATTTTTCACATTTACAACTTATTTTTGCATTTCTAGGTAAGTACTAACCATTATAGGTGGCCATATATAAAAAAAATCATATTTTTGTTGATGTAAATGTTAGAAACATTTATTTTGTATACATTTGAAATGTTAGAAAAATCAAATGTTGTTGTTTACTAAATAAAGTTTATACAACTTCTAATGATGTTATCAATATTATATAGTTCATAGTATTCCACAAAATCATATAATTTAGGGTTTAAGATATTAGTTGTGACTACTTTGCCACCACATTGCCACTACATTAGGAATGTGGTGGCAAATTGGTCACAAAAATAACCCGTATTCGAAAATCAGTCTGAAATTTGTGACTGATTTGCGACCACCGTGAAAATGGTTGGAGATGAAAATTGTCAAAAAATTTCAACTCCCACCGGATGTACTTGTTATCGCAAATCAGTTACAAAATAGCGACTGATTTGCGACCACGGGTTATTTTATAGACTTTAAATACGTGGTCGCAAATTTGCATCTGATTTACGACCGCCATTTAGTTTGGTGCGAGTTTGAAAGTTTTTGGATTTTCCAACTCACACCACATTAATTGGTGGTCTCAAATCAGTCGCAAATTTGCAAGTAATTTGAGACCACCTATTTAATTTCCTAGTTTGCCACTAATTTGCGACTACATACGTGGTCTCAAATATTCCCTATAAATACATAACGCTTTTCCCTCATTTTCACACTTCACACAAAACTTCCTACTTTCTAAAACTCTCTCAAACACCTAAAACTCTCTCAAACACCCAATATCCAATGGCAAGTAGCGCTAGGTTGATGAGAGGTCGTGGAAGACGACAAATCCCATCGTCTTCTGGCCGTGGTAACTCTTTGGCCTCCTCGAACCCCTCACCCGCTACTTATAGAGCGGCATCCCGCCTCCCTCCACAATACACCTTCACCCCTCACTCGTTTCCTGAAACCGATCTGTCTTCTTGGTTTCAGGAAGTCGATGAGCATGAGGAGGAAGAGGTAAATGTGTATTTAAGATGCTTATATATTATATATTTAATTAATTAGGTTTGACCGGGTCAAATGGACAATAACCCGTCAAATTTCAAAAATATTGAACAAAAATTTTTGACGGCCCCTACTACCGTTGGACGGTTGTACCAGCTTAACGACAAGAAAAATACTTTATCGAATTTGCGGTAAGTATTATTTTTTCAAAATTTTTTATTTAATAAAATTTAATAACTACTAAAATTCATTATATTTTTTAAATTTGCAAGCAATCGTACACCTGGGATCCTGTGATCACCTTGGTGGTACGAAAGGAGTTTGACTCCGTCTGTGTAAGATGGATGAAATGGATGGTGAGCATAGTTCATACAACCGGAAAACGTCCTGCAAGGATTTCTCCAAGTCCGTACAAAACTATGACACACTACTGGGAAACAGAAACGTCAAATGAGAGAAGTAGCAAATCCTCCAATAACCGCAACTCCTCTCGGGATGGCCTAGGTCCGCATAAGCATTTTTCGTGGCAAAAATCTTACATCCAAATCCAACAAGGAATGGTAAGTACTTTAAAATATTTAAATTTAAATTTAAATTTAATTGTTATCTATTAATAATTTATTTAAATATTTACGAAAATAATTTGGGACGACCGGTCTCAATTGGTAAGGTCTTTCTAAAGACTCACACTCGGCAGGATGGTTCGTATGACAATATGAAAGATAAAAAAATCGGTGAATCATACGAACGAAGCATCCAATAAAAGATGGCAATCGTGGAGGTCGATGTAACTGAAACGTCCGATGGTACTTCTTGCTGAATAAAGCTCACCCAAGATGAGAAAAATAAGATCTTCATTCAGGTAAAAAAATTTAAATTTTTATTTTTTGATGTACACTAAATTTAATATAATTATTCTATTCTTTATATTAATTTTTTGTAGTCCTCCGTTGCGAATGATCGAGCCCATCTTTACGGACTGGGTAGGCTGAACCGCATGCACGGGTCGGGCAGATGGGGTGGCTTCCAATCCACTACCTCCGACTTTGCTGCGCTTCAGGATCAACTATTAGCCGCACAGCGACATATCGAAGAACAAAATGCATGTAATATACGTATTGAAGAACAAAATGCGCAGATTTTGGAAGCGAATCGGAGGATGCAGGAAGTCCAAAAGGAAAACCAGAAAATGCTCGTCGGGTATTTCCAACAGACGGATCCCGCTTTCATGTCTTTTATGTGGGATACGATGCCGTAGGTGAACCGTCGAACGCTACATCCGCATTTTTTCCATCCTATTATTAATTATGCCTCCAGATAATTAGATTTATTTTCAATTGTTTTGAATTTTTTTAATAAAATTTATTATTTTTTATAATTTCTTTTTATTTTATAAATTAATTAATTAATGGAAATTATTTATTATTTAATTATAATAATATTTATAATTACAAAATATTTTATTTAAATAAAATATTTTATAAATAATATTAAAAATTATATTCATTATTAATTAATAGTAATATTTAATTTCTTTTAAATAATAATTAATTCAAATATTTTGAAATTAAAAATAAAATTATTATTTTAAAATAAAATAGTAATTTTTAATTTTAATTTCAAAAATATTTAGTTAATTATTATTTTTTCAAACTAATTCGGTTGTAATCGCAAATCAGTCTTATATATTTGTTACTGATTTTCAACTACATATACAATGTCGTAGCTATCACAGTGAAAGACGTGGTCGCAAATCAGTCACAAAAGTTGTTGATGATTTGCGAGTACATGATGTCTGTAGTCGCAAAGTGATTTTGCAACCATTGATGTAGTGGCAAAGTGGTCGCAAAATTTGTTACAACAAACCAGTCACAAAGTAGTCGCAAATAGATGGACCGATATTTGGAGCAAATCTATCGCAAAATGTACCACTATTATTGTTGTTGCAAATCAGTCACAAAAGTGCGCCTAATTTGTGATCACAAAAATTTGCGATGAAGCTTTTGCGACCACAGTCTATGGAAGCAAAATACTTGTTTTCTTGTTGTGACACGTCAAGTTGATCGGCGAACTAAAATGATCATTCTAAACTTATCATTGGTGCTTCTTGAGTAAATGCTTACAAATGAAATATAATGCATGCCATCACGCAGTTTGGGATACATTGATTACTTGGAGGCTTTGTCGTATCTCTTTCAGTCTCAAATGTTGTCACAATACAAAAAATTAAGTTAGCTTAACTTGGGAATTAGATTCATGTCATTTTGAGCTTCAAGCTAAAAGTTAAAGATAATTTAATGTGGACAAATCAAATTGATCAGCTAGCACAAATAATCATTCTAAATGGATCAATGGTGCTCATTTAGTAAAGGCGTATAAATGAAGAATAATGCATGACATCACGAAGTTTGGGATATATTGGATTACTTAGAGGCTTTTTCGTAGCTAATTCAGGGTCAAATTTTGTCACAATATAGAAAATTGAGCATGTTTTACTTGGGCATTTGATTCGTGTCACTCTAAACTCAAAATCAAAAGTTACAGATGATTTGGTGTGCACATGACAAGTTAATTGGGTACTTAAAATGATCATGATAAACATTTCATTGGTGCTCATTGAGAAAAGGATTACAAATGAAGCATAATGCATGGCATCATGCATTTTTGGATTGATTGGATTACTTGGAGGCTTTATAGTAGCTATTTCTGTCTTAACTTCTGTCACAATATAGAAAATTGAGCTAGCTTAACGTGGGCATTGGATTCTTGTGACTCTGAACTCTAAATCAAAAGTGACGGACGATTTAGTGCAGATATCTCAAGTATATAGGATAGTTAAATGGATCATTCTAAACTGATCATTGGTGCTCTTTGAGAAAAGGCTTACAAATGAAGCCTAATGCATGGCATCACGCAGTTTGGGACAGATTGGATTAGTTGGAGGCCTTGTCATAGCTACTGCGGTATTAAATTTTGTCACAATAAAGAACATTGAGCTAGCTTTACTTGGCGTTGGATTCGTGTCTTTCTTAACTCTTAATCCAAAGTTACGGATCATATGGAGCGGACATATCAAGTGGAACGGACAGTTAAAGTGATCATTCTAAACTGATCACTAGTGCTCCTTGAGTAAAGGCTTATCATGCAGTTTAGGATAGATTGGATTACATGAATGCTCTGTGGTAGCTCTTCCAGTCTTAAATGTTTTCAGAATACAAAAAATATAGCTAGCTTAAGGTGGGTGTTGGATTTGTGTCATTTTTAGCTTTATATCAAAACTTACGGACGATTTAGTGCATACATTTCAAGTATATCAGCCAGTTAAAATGATCATTCAAAACTTATCATCGGTGCTTCTTGAGTAAATGCTTATAAATGAAGCATAACGCATGCCACCACGCAGGTTCGGATACATTGGATTATTTGGAAGCTTTGTCATAGGTCTTTCAGTCTAAAATGTTGTCACAATACGGAAAATTAGTTGGCTTAACGTGGGGATTAGATTCATGTCATTTTGAGCTCCAAGTCAAAAGTTAAAGATGATTTAGTGCGGACATGTCAAGTTGATCAGCTAGTTAAAATAATAATTCTAAATTGATCAATGGTGCTCATTGAGTAAAGGTGTATAAATGAAGCAAAATGCATGGCATCACGCAGTTTAGGATAGATTGGATAACTTAGAGGCTTTGTTGTAGCTATTTTGGTCTTAAATTTTGTCACAATATAGAAAATTGAGCAAGCTTTACTTGGGCATTGGATTCATGTTACTCTGAACTCTAAATCAAAAGTTACAGACGATTCAGTGCGCACATGACAAGTTAATTGGCTAGTTAAAATGATCAATCTAAACTTTTCATTGGTGCTCATTGAACAAAGGATTACAAATGAAGCATAGAGTATGACATCATCCAGTTTAGGATTTATTGGATTACTTACATGCTTTATCGTAGCTATTTTGGTCTTAACTTCTGTCACAATATAGAAAATTGAGCTAGCTTAACGTGCGCATTGTATTCGTGTTATTCTGAACTCTAAATCAAAACTTACATACGATCGAGTGCAGGCATCTCAAGTTTATCGGATAGTTAAATTGATCATTCTAAACTGATCATTGGTGATCATTGAGCAAAGACTTACAAATGTAGCGTAATGCATGGCATCACGCAGTTTGGGATACATTGGATTAGTTGGAGGCCTTCTCATAGCTATTTTGGTATTATTTTGTTACAATATAGAAAATTGAAATAGCTTTACTTAGGCATTGGATTCGTGTCATTCTGAACTCTAAATCAAAAGTTACGGATGATTTAGTGCGGACATGTCAAGTTGATCGGCCAGTTAAAGTTATCGTTCAAAACTGATCATTAGTGCTCCTTGAATAAATGCCATAAAAAGCATTAAGCATGGCATCACAGAGTTTAGGATAGATTGGATTACTTGAAAGCGTTGTGGTAGCTCTTTCAATTTCAAATGTTGTCACGATATAGAAAATTGAGCTAGCTTTACGTGGGCGCTGAATTCATGTCATTCTGAACTCTAAATCAAACGTTACTGACAATTTAGTGCGGACATGTCAAGTTTATCGGCCAGTTAAAGTGATAATTCTAAACTGATGACTCTATTCTCCCTGAGTAAAGGCTTATAAATGAAGTGAAATGCATAGCATCACGCAGTTTAGGATAGATTGGATTACTTGAAGGCTTTGTGGTAGCTCTTTCAGTCTCCATTGTTGTCACAATATAGAAAACTGAGCTAGCTTAACATGGGCGTTGGATTAGTGTCATTTTGAACTGTAAATCAAAAGTTATGGACGATTTTGGGCCTACATGTGAAATTGATCGGTCGGATGAAATAATCAGTCTAAACATATCATTGGTGTTCCATGAGTGAAGGATGGTGTTCCATGAGTGAAGGCTTATAAATGAAGCATAACAAATGGCATCACGCATCTTTGGATACATTGGATCACTGGGAGGCTTTTTTGTAGCTCTTTTAGTCTCGGCCGTTTTTACCAAATGGAAAGTTGAGCTAGCTTAACCAGGGCGTTGGATTCCTGTCATTTTGACCTCTAAATCAAAAGTTATAGACGATTTTGTGCGGACATGTCAAGTTGATGAGCTAGTTAAAATGAGTATTCTAAACTGATCATTGGTGCTCCTAGAGTAAAGGTGTATAAATGAAGCATAATGCATGACATCACGCTAATTAGGATAGATTGGATTACTTGGAGGCTTTGTCGTAGCTATCTCTGTCTTAAATTTTGTCACAATATAAAACATTGAGCTAGCTTTACATGGGCGTTGGATTCGTGTAATTGTGAAATCTAAATCAAAAGTTCAGACGATTTAGTGCGGACATGTCATGTTTATCCGCTAGTTAAATTGATCATTCTAAACCGATCATTGGTTCTCATTGAGCAAAGGTTTACAACTGAAGCATAATGCATGACTTTACTTAGTTCGGGATAGATTGGATTCCTTGGAAGCTTTGTCACAGCTATTTTGGTCTGAAATTTTGTCACAATATAGAAAATTGAGCTAGCTTAATGTGGGCATTGGATTCGTATCATTCTGAACTCTAAATTAAAAGCTACAGACGATTTAGTGCGGACATCTCAAGTTTATCGGATAGTTAAATTGATCATTCTAAACTGATCATTGGTGTTCATTGAGCAAAGGCTTACAAATGAAGCCTAATGCATGGTATCATGCAACTTGGGATAGATTGAATTATTTGGAGGCCATCTCATAGATATTTCGGTCTTAAATTTTGTCACAACATAGACAATTGAGCTAGCTTTACTTGGGTGTTGGATTCGTGTCATTTTCTGTACTTCAAAAAACGTTTACGAACGATTTAGGGCAGACACGTCAGGTTGATCGGCCAGTTAAATTGATAATTCTAAACTGAGCACGAGTACTCCTTGAGTAAAGGCTTATAAATGAAGCATAATTCATGGCATCATGCAGTTCAGGATAGATTGGATTATTTGGAGGTTTTGTCGTAGCTATCTTTGTCTTAATTTTTGTCACAATATAAAACATTGAGCTAGCTTTACATGGGCGTTGGATTCGTGTCATTCTGAAATCTAAATAAAAAATTATGGACGATTTAGTGCGGATAAGTCATGTTTATTGGCTAGTTAAATTGATCATTCTTAACAGATCATTGGTTGTCATTGAGCAAAGGTTTACAAATGAAGCATAATGCATGACATAACTTAGTTCGGGTAGATTAGATTACTTGGAAGCTTCGTTGCAGCTATTTTGCTCTTAAATTTTGTCACAATATAGAAAATTGAGCTAGCTTAATGTGGGAATTAGATTCGTATCATTCTGAACTCCAAATTAATAGCTATAGATGATTTAGAATGGACATCTTGAGTTTATCGAGTAGTTAAATTGATCATTCTAAACTGATCATTGGAGCTCATTGAACAAAGGCTTACAAATAAAGCCTAATGCATGGCATCACACAGTTTGGGATATATTGGATTATTTAAAGGCCTTGTCATAGCTATTTTGGTCTTAAATTTTGTCACAATATAGAAAATTGAGCTAGCTTTACTTGGGTGTTGCACTCGTGACTTTCTGAAATCTAAATCAAAAGTTACAAACGATTTAGTGCGGACATGTCAAGTTTATCGGCCAGTTAAAATGATCATTGTTGCTCATTGAGCAAAGGATTACAAATGAAGTATAATGCATGGCATCATGCAGTTTGGGATAGATTGGATTACTTGGAGTTATCGTCATACCTATTTTTGCCTTAAGTTTTGTCACATTATAGAAAATTGAGCTAGCTTAACGTAGGCATTGGATTCGTGTCATTCTGAACTCTAAATAAAAAATTATAGACGATTTAGAGCGGAAATGTCAAGTTGATCAGCCAGTTAAAGTGATCATTTGAAACTGATCATTCTAAATTGATCATTAGTGCTCCTTGAATAGTAAGGGTTTAGAAATGAAGCTCATGGCATCACGCAGTTTAGCATATATTGGATTATGTGAAGGATTTCCAGTAGCTCTTTCAGTCTCAAATGTTTTCACAAATAGAAAATTGAGGTAGCTTAACGTGGGTATTGAATTCGTGTCATTAAGAACTCTAAATCAAAAGTTATGATCGATTTAGTGTGAACATGTCAAGTTGATCAGCCAGTTAAAATGATCATCCAAACTGATCACTAGTTCTTCTTGAATAAAGGCTTATAAATAAAGCATAATGCATGGTATCACACAGTTTGGGGTACATTGGATTACTTGGAGCCTTTGTCGTTGCTCTTTCAGTCTCAAATATTACCACAACACGAAAAATTGAGCTAGCTTAATGTGGGCATTAGATTCATGTCATTATGAGCTCCATGTGAAAAGTTAAAGATGATTTAGTGCAGACATGTCAAATTGATCAGCTAGTTAAAATAATAATTCTAAATTGATCATTGGTGCTCATTGAGTAAAGGCGTATAAATGAATCATAATGCATGGCATCACGTAGTTTGTGATAGATTAGATTACGTAGAGGCTTTGCCGTAGCTATTTCGGTCTTACATTTTCTCACAATACAGAAAATTGTGAAAGATTTACTTGGGCGTTGGATTCATGACACTCCAAACTCTAAATCGGAAATTACAGACGGTTTAGTGGGAACATGACAAGTTGATCAGCTAGTTGAAATTATAATTCCAAACTATTCATTGGTGCCTATTGAGCAAAGGATTACAAATGAGGCATGATGCATGGTATCATGCAGTTTTGGATTGATTAGATTACTTAGAGGCTTTGTTGTAGTTATTTCGGTCTTAAATTCTATCACAATATAGAAAATTGAGTTAGCTTAAAGTAGGCATTGGATTTGTTTCATTCCTAACTCTAAATCAAAAGTTACGGACAATTTTGTGCGGACATCTCAATTTTATCGGCTAGTTCAATTGATCATTCTAAACTGATCATTGGTGTTCATTGAGCAAAGATTTACAAATGAAGTAGAGTGTGTGGCATCACGCATTTTGGGATATATTGGATTGCTTGGAAGCTTTGGCGTTGTTATTTTAGTCTTAAATTTTGTCAAAATATAGAAAATTGAGCTAGCTTTACTCTTGGTCGTTGGATTCATGTCATTCTGAAATCTAAATCAAAAGTTATGGATGATTTAGTGCGGACATGTAAGGTTGATCGGCTAGTTAAAATGATCATTCTAAAATGATCATTGATGCTCATTGAACAATGGATTACAAATGAAGTATAATGATTGATATCACGCAGTATGGGATAAATTAGATTACTTGCATGCTTTGTCGTACCTATTTTTGACTTAAGTTTTTTCATAGTATAGAAAATTAAGCTAGCTTAACGTGCCCATTGGATTCGTGTCATTATGAACTCTAAATCACAAGTAAGGGATGGTTTAGCGCGCACATGACATTTGATCGGCTAGTTAAAATGATCATTCTAAACTATTCATTGGTGCTCATTGAGCAAAGGATTACAAATGAAGTATAATGCATGGCATCACTCGGTTTTGGATGGATTGGATTACTTGGAGGCTCTATCTTAGCTATTTTATGTCTAAAATTCTATCAAATTATTGAAAATTGAACTAGCTTAACATGGGCACTCGATTCGTGTCATTCTTAACTTTAAATTAAATGTTCTTGACGATTTAGTGCGGATATCTCAAGTTTATCGACTAGTTAAATTGATCATTCAAAACTGATCACGAGTGATCCTTGAGTAAAGGCTTATAAATCAAGCATAATGCATGGCATCACGCAGTTAAGGATGATTTGGATTACTTGAAGCCTTTGTGGTAGCTCTTTCAGTCTCAAATGCTTTCTCAACATAGAACATTGAGCTATCTTAACGTGGGCGTTGGATTCGTGTCATTCTAAACTATAAATCAAAAGTTACAGATGATTTAGTGTGTACATGTCAACTTGATCGACCACTTAAAATGATCATTCTAAATTGATCATTGGTGCTTCTTGAGGAAAAGCATATAAATGAAACATAATTCCTGGCATCACGCAGTTTGGGATACATTGGATTACGTGGAGGCTTTTTCATAGCTCTTTCAGTCTCAAATGTTGTCACAATACGGAAAATTGAGCTTGTTTAACGTGGGCATTAAATTCATGTCATATTGACATCTAAGTCAAAAGTTAAAAACAATTTAGTGCGGACATCTCAAGTTGATATTAGTAAAAATAATCATTCTAAACTAGTCATTGGTGCTCACTAAGTAAAGCCGTATAAATGGCGCATAATGCATGGCATCACGGAGTTTGGGATCGATTGAATTACTTAGCAGCTTTGTCGTACCAATTTTGGTTTTAAATTTTGTCACAATATAGAAAATTGAGCTTGCTATTATTGGTCGTTGGATTCATGTCAATCAGAACTAAATCAAAAGTTACGGACGATTTAGTGCGAACATGACAAGTTGATAGGCTAGTTAAAATAATCATTCTAAACTGATAATTGGTGTTCATTGAGCAAAAGATTACAAATGAAGTATAGTGCATGGCATAACACAGTTTTGGATTGATTGGATTAGTTGGAGGTTTTATCGTAACAATTTCGGTCTTAAATTCTGCCACAATATAAAAAATTGGGCAAGCTTACTGTGGGCATTTGATTTGTGTCATTCTGAACTCTAAATTAGTGTGGACAACTCAATTTTATCAGCTACTGAAATTTACCATTCTAAACTGATTATTGGTGTTCATTGAGCAAAGGTTTACAAATGAAGCATAGTGCATGGCATCACGCAGTTTGGAATAGATTGGATTAATAGGAGGCTTTGGAGTAGCTATTTCGGTCCTAAGTTTTGTCACAATATAGGAAATTGAGCTAGATTTACTTGGGTGTTAGATTCGTGTCATTCTGAAATCTAAATCAAAACTTATGGACGATTTAAAGCGGATATGTCAAGTTGATCGGCCATTTTAAATGATCACCCGAAACTGATCATTGGTGCTCATGTAGCAAAGGATTACAAATGAAGCATAATGCATGTAAACACGAAGTTTGGGATTGATTGGATTATTTGGAGGTTTTATCTTTGCTGTCTCGGTCTTAAATTTTATCACAATATAGAAAATTAGGCTAGCTTAACGTGGGCGTTGGATTAGTGTCGTTCTGAACTCGAAACCAAAATTTACGAACGACTTAGTGCGAACTTTTCAATTTTATAGGCTAGTTATGTTGATCATTCTAAACTGATGATTGGTGTTCATTGAGCAAATGTTCAAAAATGAAGCATAATGCATGGCATCACGCAATTTAGGATAGATTGGAATACTTAGAGGCTTTTTCGTTGCTATCTTGATCTTAAATTTTGTCACAGCATAGAAAATTGAACTTGCTTTAATTGGTGGTTGGATTCATGTCACTCTAAACTTTAAATCAAAAGTTACAGACCATTTAGTGCGCACATGACAAGTTGATCTGCTAGTTAAAATGAAAATTCTAAACTGATCATTGGTGCTCATTGAGCAATGGATTACAAATGAAGAATTATGCATGGCATCCTACAGTTTTTGATAGATTGGATTAGTTAGAGGCTTTATCATAGCTATTTCGGTCTTAAATTCTACCACATTATAAAAAATTGAGATAGCTTACCGTGGGTATTTCATTCGTGTCATTCTGAACTCTAAATCAAAACTTACGGACGATTTAGTTCGGACATGTCAAGTTTATCAGCTAGTTAAATTCATCATTCTAAACTGATCATTGGTGTTCATTGAGCAAAGGTTTACAGATGAAGCTTAGTGCATGGCATCACGCAGTTTGGGAGAGATTGGATTAATTGGAGGCTTTGGCGTAGTTATTTCGGTCTTAATTTCCGTCACAATAAAGAAAATTGAGCTAGGTTTACTTGGGCGTTGTATTCGTGTCATCATGAAGTTTAAATTAAAAGTTACAGATGATTTAGTGCGTATATATCCAGTTGATCGGCCAGTTAAAATGATCATTCGAAACTGATCATTGTTACTCATTGAGCAAAGTATTACAAATGAAGTAGCATCGCAACACGCAGTTTGAGATTGATTGGATTACTTGAAGGCTTTATCGTTGGTATTTCGGTCTTAATTTTCATCACAATATAGAAAATTGGGCTAGTGTAACGTAGGCATTGGATTCGTGTCGTTCTAAACTCTAAATCAAAAGTACCGAACGACTTATTGCGAACATCTCAATTTTATTGGCTTTTTAAATTGATCATTCTAAACTGATCATTAGTGTTCATTGAGTAAATGTTCAAAAATGAAGCATAATGCATGGCATCACACAGTTCGGGATAGATTGGATTACTTGGAGGCTTTGTCTGAGCTATTTCTGTCTTAAATTTTGTCATGGCATAGAAAATTTAGCTAGCTTAACGTGGGCATTGGATTCATGACATTCGGAACTATAAATCAAAAGTTACATATGATTTAGTGCGGATATATAAAGTTGATCGGCCCGTTAAAGTGATCTTCTAAACTAATCATTCTAAATTGATCATGTCTTATCCTTGAGTAAGGCTTATAAATGAAGCATAATGCATGGCATCACGCAATTTAGGATAGATTGGATTATTTGAAGGCTTTGTGTTAGTTCTTTCACTCTCAAATGTTTTCACAATATAGATTATTGAGTTAGATTAACGTGGGCGTTGGATTCATGTCATTCTGAATTCTAAACCAAAAGTTATTGACAATTTAGTGTGTACATGTCAAGTTGATCGACACTTGAAATTATCGTTCTAAATTGATCATTGGTGCTTATTGAGTAAAGACATATAAATGAATCATAATGCATGGCATCACGTGGCTTACATTGGATGACTTAGGGGCTTTGTCATAGCTCTTTCAGTCTCAAGTATTGTCACAATACCGAAAATTGAGCTAGCATTACGTGGGCATTAGATTCATGTAATTTTGAGCTCTAAGTCAAAGTTAAAGACGATTTAGTGCAGACATCTCAAGGTTATCTGCTAGTTAAAATAATCATTCAAAACTGATCATTGGTGCTCATTGAGTAAATGCATATAAATGAAGCATAATGCATGGCACCACACAGTTTGGGATAGATTGGATTCCTTAGAGGCTTAGTCGTAGCTATTTCGGTCTTACATTTTGTCACAATATAGAAAATTGAGCTTGCTTATATTGATCGTTGGATTCATGTCACTCTGAACTTTAAATCAGAAGTGACGGACGATTTATTGCGCATATGACAAGTTGAACGGCTAGTTAAAATGATCATTCTAAGCTGATCATCGGTGCTCAATGAGCCAAAGATTACAACTGAAGCATAATGCATGGCATCACACAGTTTTGGATTGATTGGATTACTTGGAGGATTTATCGTAGCAATTTCGGTCTTAAATTCTACCACAATATAAAAAATTGAGCACGCTTACCGTGGCCATTTGATTTGTGGCATTCTGAACTCTAAATCAAATGTTACGGACGATATAGTCTGGGCATCTCAAGTTTAACGGCTAGTTAAATTGATCATTCTAAACTGAACAGTGGTGTTCATTGAGCATAGGTTTACAAATGAAGCATAGTGCATGGCATCACACAGTTTGGAATAGATCGGATTAATTGGAGGCTTTGGCGTAGCTATTTCGGTCCTATATTTTGTCACAATATAGGAAATTGAGATATTTTTACTTGGCCGTTGCATTTGTGTCATTCTGAAATATAAATCAAACCTTACTAATGATTTAGTGCAGATATGTCAAGTTGATCGGCTAGTTAAAATGATTATTCAAAACTGATCATAATGCATGGCATCCCGCAGTTTGGGATACATTGGATTACTTGGAGGCTTTGTCGTAGCTCTTTCAGTATCAAATGTTGTTACAATACGGAAAATTGAGCTGGTTTTACGTGGAATTAGATTCATGTCATTTTGAGCTCTAAGTCAAAAGTTAAAGACGAATTAGTGTAGACATGTCAAGTTGATAAGCAAGTTAAAATAAGATTCATGTCATTTTGAGCTCCAAGTCAAAAGTTAAAGATGATTTAGTGCAGACTTGTCAAGTTGATCAGCTAGTTAAAATAATAATTCTAAATTGATCATTGGTGTTCATTGAGTAAAGGCGTATAAATGAATCATAATGCATGGCTTCACACAGTTTGGGATAGATTAGATTACGTAGAGGCTTTGTTTTAGCTATTTCGGTCTTAAATTTTCTCACAATACAGAAAATTGTGAAAGATTTACTTGGGCGTTGGATTCATGACACTCCAAACTCTAAATCGGAAATTACAGAAAATTTAGTGGGAACATGACAAGTTGATCAGCTAGTTGAAATTATAATTCCAAACTATTCATTGGTGCCTATTGAGCAAAGGATTACAAATGAGGCATGATGCATGGTATCATGCAGTTTTGGATTGATTAGATTACTTAGAGGCTTTATTGTAGTTATTTCGGTCTTAAATTCTATCACAATATAGAAAATTGAGTTAGCTTAAAGTAGGCATAGGATTCGTTTCATTCCTAACTCTAAATCAAAAGTTACGGACAATTTTGTGCGGACATCTCAATTTTATCGGCTAGTTCAATTGATCATTCTAAACTGATCATTGGTGTTCACTGAGCAAAGATTTACAAATGAAGCAGAGTGCATGGCATCACGCAGTTTTGGATATATTGGATTGCTTGGAAGCTTTGGCGTTGTTATTTCAGTATTAAATTTTGTCACAATATAGAAAATTGAGCTAGCTTTACTCTATGTCGTTGGATTCATGTCATTCCGAAATCTAAATCAAAAGTTATGGATGATTTAGTGCGGACATGTCAAGTTGATTGGCTAGTTAAAATGATCATTCTAAAATGATCATTGATGCTCATCAAACAATGGATTACAAATGAAGTATAATGCATGGTATCACCCAGTTTGGGATAAATTAGATTACTTGCGGGCTTTGTCGTAGCTATTTTTGTCTTTAGTTTTGTCATAGTATAGAAAATTGAGCTAGCTTAACGTGCCCATTGGATTCGTATCATTATGAACCCTAAATCACAAGTAAGGGATGGTTTAGCGCGCACATGACATTTGATCGGCTAGTTAATGATCATTCTAAACTATTCATTGGTGCTCAATGAGCAAAGGATTACAAATGAAGTATAATTCATGGCATCACTTGGTTTTGGATGGATTGGATTACTTGGAGGCGCTGTCTTAGCTATTTATGTCTAAAATTCTATCACATTATTGTAAATTGAGCTAGCTTAACATGTGCACTGGATTCGTGTCATTCTTAACTTTAAATTAAAAGTTCTTGACGATTTAGTGCAGATATCTCAAGTTTATCGATTAGTTAAATTGATCATTCTAAACTGATCACGAGTGATCCTTGAGTAAAAGCTTATAAATCAAGCATAATGCATGGCATCACGCAGTTAAGGATGGATTGGATTACTTGAAGGCTTTTTGGTAGCTCTTTCAGTCTCAAATGCTTTCACATTATAGAAAATTGAGCTAGCTTAACGTGGGCATTGGATTCGTGTCATTCTAAACTATAAATCAAAAGTTACAGATGATTTAGTGTGTACATGTCAACTTGATCGACCACTTAAAATGATCATTCTAAAGTGATCATTGGTGCTTCTTGAGCAAAAAGCATATAAATGAAACATAATGCATGGCATTTCCCAGTTTTGGATACATTGGATTACGTGGAGGCTTTGTCATAGCTTTTTCAGTCTCAAATGTTGTCACAATACGGAAACTTGAGCTGGTTTAACGGGGGCATTAGATTCATGTCATATTGAGCTCTAAGTGAAAAGTTAAAAACGATTTAGTGTGGACATCTCAAGTTGATATCAGTAAAAATAATCATTCTAAACTGATCATTGGTGCTCACTGAGTAAAGGCGTATAAATGACGCATAATGCATGGCATCACGGAGTTTGGGATAGATTGGATTTCTTAGCAGCTTTGTCGTAGCTATTTTGGTTTTAAATTTTGTCACAATATAGAAAATTGAGCTTGCTATTATGGGTCGTTGGATTCTTGTCACTCAGAACTAAATCAAAAGTTACGGACGATTTAGTGCGGACATGACAAGTTGATAGGCTAGTTAAAATGATCATTCTAAACTGATAATTGGTGCTCATTGAGCAAAGGATTACAAATGAAGAATAATGCATGGCATAACACAGTTTTGGAATTGGCTTAGTTGGAGGCTTTATCGGAACAATTTCGGTCTTAAATTCTGCCACAATATAAAAAATTGAGCTAGCTTACTGTGGGCATTTGATTTGTGTTATTCTGAACTCTAAATTAGTGTGGACAACTCAATTTTATCAGCTACTGAAATTTAACATTGTAAACTGATCATTGGTGTTCATTAAGCAAAGGTTTACAAATGAAGCATAGTGCATGGCATCACACAGTTTGGAATAGAATGGATTATTAGGATGCTTTGGCGTAGCTATTTCGGTCCTAAAATTTGTCACAATATAGGAAATTGAGCTATCTTTACTTGGGCATTAGATTCGTGTCATTCTGAAATCTAAATCAAAACTTATGGATGATTTAATGCGGATATGTCAAGTTGATCGGCCATTTTAAATGATCACCCGAAACTGATCATTGGTGCTCATGTAGCGAAGGATTACATATGAAGCATAATGCATGGCAACATGCAGTTTGGGATTGATTGGATTATTTGGAGGTTTTATCTTTGCTATCTCGGTCATACATTTTATCACAATATAAAAATTAGGCTAGCTTAACGTGGGCATTGGATTAGTGTCGTCCTGAACTGGAAACCAAAATTTATGAACGACTTAGTGCGAACTTCTCAATTTTATCGGCTAGTTAAGTTGATCATTCTAAACTGATGATTGGTTTTCATTGAGCAAATGTTCAAAAATGAAGCATAATGCATGGCATCACGCAATTTAGGATAGATTGGAATACTTAGAGGCTTTTTCGTAGCTGTTTTGATCTTAAATTTTATCACAGTATAGAAAATTGAACTTGCTTTAATTGGTGGTTGGATTCATGTCACTCTGAACTTTAAATCAAAAGTTACAGACGATTTAGTGCGCACATGACAAGTTAATCTGCTAGTTAAAATGAAAATTCTAAACTGATCATTGGTGCTCATTGAGCAATGGATTACAAATGAAGCATTATGCATGGCATCGTACAGTTTTTGATAGATTGGATTAGTTAGAGGCTTTATCATAGCTATTTCGGTCTTAAATTCTACCACATTATAAAACATTGAGATAGCTTACCGTGGGTATTTCATTCGTGTCATTTTGAACTCTAAATCAAAACTTACGGACGATTTAGTTCGGACATCGCAAGTTTATCAGCTAGTTAAATTCATCATTCTAAACTGATCATTGGTGTTCATTGAGCAAAGGTTTACAAATGAAGCTTAGTGCATGGCATCACATAGTTTGGGATAGATTGGATTAATTTCAGACTTTGGCGAAGTTATTTCGGTCTTAATTTCTGTCACAATAAAGAAAATTGAGCTAGTTTTACTTGGGCGTTGGATTCGTGTCATTCTGAAGTTTAAATCAAAAGCTGCAGAGAATTTAGTGCGGATATATCCAGTTGATCGGCCAGTTAAAATGATCATCGAAACTGATCATAGGTTGGATTACTTGAAGGCTTTTTGTAACTATTTTGGTGTTAAATTTTGTCCCAGTATAGAATATTGACCTAGCTTAACATGGACGTTGGAATCATGTCATTCAGACCTTTTAATCAAAAGTTACGCGCGATTTCTTGCATACATGTCAATTTTACAGCTAGTTGAATTGATCATTCTAAAATGATCATTTGTCCTCATTGAGCAAAATGTTTACAAATGAAGCATAATACATGGCACCACGCAAATTGTATTACCTGGAGACTTGGTCATAGCGAATTAGGACCTCAGTTTTTTCACCATATTGAAAATTGAGCTTGTGTTAACGTGGGCGTTGGATTCGTGTCATTCTGAACTCTAAATCAAAAGTTATGGACAATTTAGTGAGGACATGTCAAGTTGATCGGCCAGTTCAAGTGATCATTCTAAACTGATAATTTGAAAATTATAATTCTAAATTGATCATTAGTGCTACTTGAGTAAAAGCAATAAATGAAGCATAATGCATGGCATCGCCTAGTTTATGATAGATTGGATTACTTGAAGGCTTTGTGATAGCTCTTTCCGTTTTAAATGTTGTCACAATATACAAAATTGAGCTATCTTAATGTGGGCATTGGATTGGTGTAATTCTGAATTCTTGGATTGGTGTAATTCTGAATTCTACAGCAAAAGTTATGGATGATTTAGTGCATACATATCAAGTTGATCGGCCAATTAAAATTTTCATTCTAAATTGATCATTGATGCTACTTGAGTAAAGGCTAATAAATGAAGCATAATGCATGACATCGCATAGTTTGGATAGATTGGATTACTTGGAGGCTTTGTCGTAGCTATTTTCGTCTCAAATGTTGTCACAATATGGAAATTGAGCTACCTTAACGTGGGCATTAGATTCACGTAATTTTGAACTCTAAATCAAAAGTTAAAGACGATTTTGTGCGGATATGTCAAGTCGATCTGCTAGTTAAACTGATCATTCAAAACTGATAATTGGTTTTCCTTGAGTAAAGGCTTATAATTGATCATAATGCATGGCCTCATGAAGTTTGGGATAGATTGGATTACTTGGGCACTTTATCGTAGTTATTTCATTCTTAAATTTTGTCACAATATTCAAAATTGATCTAGCTTAACGTGGGCATTGGATTCATGTCATTCTGAACTCTAAATCAAAAGTTATAGACGATTTAGTGCGCACATCTCCACTTTATCCAACTCCCACCATTTTCACGGTGGTCGCAAATCAGTCGCAAATTTTATGACTGATTTGCGACAACATTTTAAAATAATGACTTATACAAAACTGGTCGCAAATCAGTTGCAAATGAGCGACAACTTTGTAACCATAGATTATTTTTGTGACCAATTTGCCACCACATTCTCAATGTAGTGGCAATGTAGTGGTAAAGTAGTCACAAAAAATACCCTAAATCATTAATCATAAGAATTTGTTGAATACTATGAATTATATAACATTGATAACATCCTTAGGAGTTGTATAAAGTTCAATCACTAGAATTGCTAAAAATGATCTAAAAGTTGACTACAACTGCAAGTCTAACTCCCATGAAAACTGTTTTGCAAAACTAACCTATGAGGATGGAGAAATTACTAAACACTCCTTTTGTTTAAAAAATAATGTCGAAATGTTAATTACGTTTCAGTCCATGCATGTTTTTTTGTTATCAAAGCAGATTTCGGGAAGTCTGCTTTGATCGTAATAAACTGTTTTTCTCACAAAAGCATACTTCTCCCAAAAGTCTGTTTTGATCGGAATAAACTATTTTTCTCATCAAAGCAGAACTTCGAGGTTTATTCCTATCAAAGCAGACTTCTCCAAAGACTTCGTGAGTCTGCTTTGTAAATAAATTATCTAAATCAAATAAAATCGTGAAATATTTAAAAAAAAATAAAATTGTTATTAACACAACTTATATACATATCAAAGCACGTAAAAAAGTTATAATGAATTCAGAAATAAGGAGATTGGATTCGATCTAATGGTACCAAATATTGCTAGTTTTTGTTGTTATGTGTTGTGGGTTAATAGTTGATATTTGTTTAAAGAATTCATGGTAAAATTTGAAATATTATGTGGTAAACTTGAAAATTTAGATTTACAAATTTTTAAAAGAAAATTTTTGAAATATCATTTGAATTTTGCATTTACTTAACTATTTTCAACATATTCATCCAATTTTTAACAAAACTTTTGAACATTTAGTGAAACTTATTATTTAGGGTTTAGGGATACGCAAACTTCTCCAGATGTTGCCGTAGATTTATCAAAGCACACTTCTCGAGAAGTTTGCCCAAACTGGAAATTAAATGTAATTAAACCGGTTTCCTTCAATTTAGAGTTTAGGATTATGTAAAAATACATTGCAGACTTCTCAAAGTCTGTTTTGTATGTTTTTTACAAAGAAGATTTCGAGAAGTGTGCTTTGTATGTTTTTTTACAAAGCAGATTTTGAGAAGTCTGCGCAAACCGGTAATTTTTATCAAATCATGATTTCTTAGTGATTTGACAGTTTAACGTAATCAAGTTTTACCACAAGTATATAAGCCGAAACCCTAATAATTTACCACTTATTTTCGAGCCGAAATAAACCTGTTTCTCTCTCTCTCGCTGCCGCTTTCTCTGTCGCTGTCTTTCTCACCTTTTGCCGTCTTTCTCACCGCTCGCCGGCTTTCTCGCTACCGTGATAACGTTTTCTCGCTCTCTCTTCATCATATCTCTCTCGGTAAGGTTCTCGGTTTTCTCTCGCATCATATCTATCTCTTTTTGCCGTCTCTTTTTCTCTTGCCCCACGGTAAGGTTTTTTCTGTATCTCTCTTTCCCCCCAACGCCCTCTCTTTCATCCACGACGGTATGAGTAGATTTGCATGTTTCAGTTGATGTTTGACAGTTTTTTGTTTTCCATTCATAGATATGCATGTTTCAGTTGATGTTTGACGGTTTTTAGTTGATGTTTGACGGTCTTTTGTTTTCCCTTCATAGATATCCTTATGTTTCAGAGTCTCTCGAAAGAAGTATGCTTCATAATGTTTTTCGCAGCAGACTTCTCTCTGCTTCATAATTTACAAAACAGACTTTTCGAGAGAAGTCTGCTTCCTATTTTTTTACGAAGCAGACTTCTCGAGAGAAGTCAACTTCCTATTTTTTTTCGAAGCAGTCTTCTCTAGAGAGAAGTGTGCTTCTTATTTTTTTTTGAAGCAGACTTCTCACGAGAAGTCTACTTCCTATTTCAGTTTCAAAACAGACTTCGCTATAGAGAAGTCCACTTCCTATTTTATTTTCGAAGCAGACTTCTCGAGAAAGTCTGCTTTCTATTTCATGTACACCAATATATTATTCTGTGTAACTATTTTTTTGTGATTGCAGTATTCAAAATGGACAAAGATAGTCTCCCAATTCGCCTCTTTACAAAAGACGCTGAGCCGCCCCCACAGAAAAGCATCGGATATCATTCTTCAGATGCTGAGCTCATGTCTGCACTTGAGGCTGCTCACCATGCCGATGAATGGGAGTACTTATGCAGTTCTCTTCTTGGTGTATGTCCTAAATTCTACAAGTTGGATTTCACATGGGCTTATAGGCTTGTGCACCACATGCTCACCTTCCAGCTTTTCTCTACTGCCAAATGCGTGATTTGGTGTTTGGTTTGTGATAATCCGGTAAGGTTCTCCCTTAATGAGTTTGAGCATTTGACTGGGTTGAACTGCAAATATGATAATAGTTCAGCTAAAGAGCCAGATATTGAAGTCACGATGGAGATGAGATTGTTCTAGAAGAAGATTGGGTCTATATTTGTGAAGGTCCTAGCATTCAGAATTTGGTCGAGGCTTGTTTAAATTGTAGTTCCTGGTCTCGTGATGATAGGATTAGGTTGGGGTATTTGGCCATTTTCGCGACTTTCATTGACGCTCATGATCGTAGAGCATGCACAAATTTCAACTATGATATACTGGTGATGAATCTCGCTGTATTCAAGAGCTACCCATGGGGCAGAGTAGCTTTTGAAAAGCTAATTTTCTCCATGAAAGATAAGGACTTGGGTAGGTCTGCTTATTCCATTGATGGGTTTGTTCAAGTTTTCAGATTTGGATTTATTTTGCTCTACCAAACTTTGCATTAAAGTATGGTGAACCCATCATTTCTCGGAGTCTGCGACGTTTATTCCTATCAAAGCAGACTACTCGGAGAAGTCTGCTTTGATTGGAATAAACGCCGAAGACTTTTCGGAGAAGTTTGCTTTGGGGAGAAAAACAGTTTCTTCCGGCTGAAGCAGACTTCTCCGAGAAGCCTTCGAGCATTACTCCGATCAAAGTAGACTTCTCCGAGAAGTTTCCTTTGATAGGAATAAATATCACAGACTTCGAGAAATCTAATTTGGTGAGAAACACAGTTTATTCCGCCTGAAGCAGACTTCTCCGAGAAGTCTGCTTTGATCGGAATAAACGCCGAAAACTTCTCGGCGAAGTTTGCTTCAGACGGAATAAACTGTTTTTCTCAACAAAGCACATTGCACAAAGTCTTCGACGTTTATTCCTATCAAATTAGAATTCTCCGAGAAGTATGGTTTGATCGGAATAAATGTCGAAGACTTCTCGGAGAAGTCTGCTTTAGCCGGAATAAACTGTTTTTCTCACCAAAGCAGACTTCGCGAAATATTTGACATTTATTCCAATCAAAGCAGAGTTCTCCGAGAAGTTTGTTTTGATCGGAATAAACACCGAAGACATCTCGGAGAAGTCTAATTCAGCCGGAATAAACTGTTTTATCAGCAAAGCATACTTCACGAAGTATTCGATTTTTATTCCTATCAAAGCAGACTTCTCTGAGAAGTTTGCTTTCATAGGAATAAACCTTGAAGACTTCTTTGAGAAGTATGTTTCAGTGAGAAAAACAGTTTATTGCGGTTAAAGAGAGATTTATTCCGATTAAAGCAGACTTTGACAAGTTTGCTATATAATATATTTACAAAGAAGAGTTCGAGAAGTCTGCTAGAGAAGTCTGCTTTGTAAATATATTACAAAGCAGACTTCTCATAACTGTATGAACTGAAAAATATAACCAAAGCCAAAATACGAAAACTAACCTTTGATCTTGATTTTTTAGCTACGCGACTTAAATGATGACCGATATAGACTCCGAGAAGCTTATTTTAACGGATAATGATGAATTTTTGAAATTTGGAAGCTTTTGAATGTAGTGTTAAGAGAGAAATTGGAAGAAAATGTGAGAGAAAATGAAAGAAGTTGAGATGAATGAGATTTGATGAAGGAATAGAGATATCATTTACCTAAAATATTTAACGCATTCACTTAATCTTATACCACTTATATACAATTCAAATGTTTCTTAAATTTACATCAAGACAATTATGGTTTTGTTTATATTTTTCCATTTATAATGGTTAGTACTTACCTACAATTGCAAAAATAAGTTGTAAATGTGAATAACACATAGGGAAAATGTAAATTTACAATTGTGGTCGCAAATTGGTCGCTAATTTGCGACCACTTTGCAACAATAAAAGAAATTTTCAACATGTAGTCGTAAATTGGTCGCAAATTAGCGACCAATTTTTCGACTACAGATTATTTTTGTGACCAATTTGCGACCACATTCCTAATGTAGTGGCAATGTGTTGGCCAAGTAGTCACAATTATTACCCTAAAACCTAAATTATATAATTTTTGTGAATACTATGAATTATATAAGATTGATAACATCATTATAAGTTGTATAAACTTCAATTACTAAGTAAACAATAATATTTTACAGAAATATATAAGGATTAAATGTAAAAAATACATAAAAAGTCAAATATATTACCTCTCTTCGTCCTCAGTGGCATCTAAAGATGAAATATTACACTGAAATTCATCTTCCAATTCGGCATATGCGACATCAAAATTCATTTCTTCGGTATGATTAACTATACCAACCAAACGATCCACTTCTATCTCTTCAACCACCGTTATTTCTTCATCATTTTTTGTTGCAAAAGGACAATCTCATCTTTGTTTTTGTATTTCCCCAAAATCTTAAATATGGGATTAACTTTGAGAACACTGAGCCATGTTTGTTTTGATGCTGATTTGGTGTGCGGATAAAGAATATAACAAACTTGATCTATTTGAGAGGCTGGTACATCATAATTAATGAAATATAAATTATTTAATTATATATAAACAAATTAATTTATAGAATTTTACGTACGTAATATATATATTAATATATATTTATAGTTAATGATTTACGTATCTACTTAGAATAAATAGTTCGTATTTGTAGTATTTCACTGATGATAAGACATCAACGACGCCATTTTCCGACTTCCGAGTTCCTTCCAAATGCGTAGGATCGTACCACTCACATTTAAAAAGTGTGATCCTAAAATTTATGAGTCCAACATACTCAAGTTAAATGATATCAGTTAAAATCGCGAAGAAATCAGTTTCATCATATGCATCTGAGAAATTTTTTCCCTTGACACAAATACCATAGTTGGATGTCTTTCTCCTATTTCCATGTTTTTGTGTGGAACATATAACCTCTTGTAAAATGTATCGGCCAAGTTGACGCTTTATTCATCGGACATTGCATTAATTCTTGAGCCCGTATTGGAAAGGCACGTGGATCTATTGAAGTGCTTGCATTGACCTATGATCATATATATATACTCAATAATTAGTATTTGAAAATTAAAAAAATTTAATATAAAGAATATATATACATATGAATTAATTATACATACATAATTTTGAACCCATATGTGGAACTCTTCCTCTTTTTTCGATGAAATGTCATCTTCCAAAAGATATGGATACGTACAACGAATGAGATCTTCAAACATGCTACAAAATTAAATATAAAAAAGTAATATATATTGCTAAATTACAATGAAATTTTAATGTAATAAATGAAATTGTTTTCATAGTACTTATCTCTCTAATGGACGAAAATATTCACAATTCCGCAAAACATATGCATATGCTTATTTGTATTATTTTTTGGAGAGCCATATTTCTTTACTTTTACCACTTGTACGACCCATGTGAGTAAATATATCCGGGCAGTCTGGATCCGGATACACAGGGACGTCACCTTCATCGAATCTAGTACACTTGTATATATATTATACATGATTTAGCATGAAAATTTAATTACTTAACCTTCAAAATAAAATAATTAATTAATAAACACAATAATTTATTTTTACTACCTCTTTTTGGTGTGTATATGGGCAGCAAAGTAATGCTCTGAGAAGTAAGATATCTCATCAGTGATATATGATTCAACAATCGACCATGCAACATATCGTTTGTTCTTTGCCTTGCTTTTAAGTTTTTTAAAAAACCTTTCAATGATGTGATCCTGATTAGGATTAAGCCCTTGATCAACTCAAAATTGTTGTGGAAGAGTGGATGAATGGATTGAAGTTGCAGAATGGGTGAAACGAGGGTGTAACTTGCGGATGAGTGAGCTCTTAAGTGGATGGATCCGAGAACAAGGGGAAATGGATGATACTTCTCAAGGATGGTGGAAAATCCTTGCACAAAGGCCAGGCACGTTGGGCAAGGGGTGAATTGAATTGAAACTTCCAAGGGTGATGAAGATCCCTTAGACTTTCGGCTCTTGAGAGGAATGAGAAAGTGTTCTAAAATTCCTTATTCAAGAGTATGATTAAACGAGTTTGAGAAGGAGGTTTTCTATTATAATGTTTGATGATTCAGAAAGAAGGATACAAGAGAGTACTTATAGTAGTCTAGGAAATTGAAAATTACCTATAAAATTCTACCAAAACATTAAAGGAAATACTTAGTGAATTACAAAGACAACTAAGACAAAGACTAAGAAGTAAATAATGTTTTGACTTGATTCTTCGTCTCTTATTTGGTGTATGATGAGATAGAATGGGATTTGATTCACCAAGAGGCTGTGGTAAAGTACATTGGGCTTGTCTCATTAAAATCCCATCTTAGAAAACCCATTGGATCAAAACTAATAATAGGTAAAAAGAGTACCCATCTAAGGCACCTCTCCTGGTGAGGTTTAGGTGGCTTGAATCACAACCAACGTGGTTGGATTATCACACAATAAACTGGCCTGAATGGTGTTGGGAAGGTGTTGTAGTGTTGTCTTAAACTTGATTTGCTTGGATCAGGTATGGGGCCATTGAAGATTTCTAGGCTTTCATCTCTAATATCCGCGGGTTCTAGCTGCTCCTTAGCATCTTTAGTGGCTTCTTCCTCCTCTGGCTGAAAAGCTGCTCCTTAGGTTGTGATTTCATGCTGGCCATGCTCACGTCATCCATTGTATCTCGAACTACGTGATGTCATGCATTATGCTTCATTTATAAGCCTTTACTCAAGTAGCATCAATGATCAGTTAAGAATGATCATTTTAACTACCGAAATAACTTGACATGCCCACACTTTTTATTTAGAATTCGTAATGACACGAATCCAACGCCTATGTCAAGCTAGCTAAATTTTTTATATTGTGACAACATTTGAGAGCAGAAGAGATACGATAAAGCTTCCAAGTATCTAATGTATCCCAAACTGCATGATACCATGCATTATGCTTCATTTATAAGCCTTTATTGAAGGAGCATCATATCAGTTTAGAATTATCATTTTTAACTGGCCGATCAACTTGACATGTCCGCACTAAATAGTCCATAACTTTTGATTTAGAGTTCAAAAGGACACAAATCCGATGCCCACTTTAAGCCTACTCACTTTTCTACATTGTGACAAAATTTATGTCCGAAATAGCTACGACAAAGCCTCCAAGCAATCTAATCTATCTTAATTTGCGCGATTCGATACATTATGCTTCACTTATAAACCTTTACTCAAGGGGCACCAATGATCAATTCAACTAGATGATCAAATTGACATGTTCGCACCAAATCGTCTTTGACTTTTAATTTAGAGCTCATAATTACATGAGTCCAATGCCAACGTCAAGCTAGCTCAATTTTCCATATTGTGAAAACATTTGAAACTGAAAGAGGTACAAAAAAGCCTCCAAGTAATATAGTGTATCCCGATCTGCGTGATGCCATGATTATGCTTCATTTTAACCCTTTACTCAAGTAGCACCAATGATCAGTTTAGAATGATCATTTTAACTAGCCGATCAACTTGATATTTATGCACTAAATCGTGTGTAACTTTTGATTTATAGTTGAGAATGACACGAATCCAACGCCCACGTTAAGCTAGCTCAATTTTCTGTATTGTGACAAAATTTAACATTAAAATAGCTACGAAAAACCCTACAAGTAATCCAATCTGTCCCAGACTGCGTGATGCCATGCATTATGCTTCATTTATAAGTCATTACTTAAGGAGCACGATTGATCAGTTTAGAATGATCATTTGAACTGCCCGATCAACTTGACATGACCTCACTAAATTTTCCATAACTTTTGATTTAGAGTTCAGAATGACACGAATCCAATGCCCACGTTAAGCTAGTTCAATATTCCATAATATGACAATATCTGACACTAAAAGATGTACGAATAAGACTCCAAGTAATCCAATTTATCCCAAACTGCATGATGCCATGCATTATGCTTCGTTTATAAGCCTTTACTCAATGAGCACCAATGATCAGTTTATAATGATCATTTTAACTGGCCGATCAACTTAACATGTCCACACTAAATAGTATGTAACGTTTGATTTAGAGTTTAGAGTAACACAAATCCAATGCCCACGTTAAGCTAGCTAAGTATTCTATATTGTGACAAAATTTAACATTGAAATAGCTACGAAAAATGCTCCAAGTAATCCAATCTATCCCAAACTGTGTGATGCCAGGCATTATGCTTCACTTAGAAGCCTTTACTCAATGAGTACCAATGATCAGTTTAGAATGATCATTTTAACTAGCCGATTAACTTAACATCTCCACACTAAATCGTTCGTAACTTTTTATTTAGAGTTCAGAATGACATGAATCCAATGCCCATATTAAGCTAGCCTAATTTTCCATATTGTGAAAATATTTGATTCTCAAAGAGCTACGAAAATGCCTCAAGTAATCAAATGTATCCCAAACTGTGTGATATATGCATTATGCTTCATTAGTAAGCTTTTAATCATGGAGCACCAATGATCAATTTAGAATTATCATTTTAATTGGCCAATCAACTTGACAGGTCTGCACTAAATCGTACGTAACTTTTGATTTAGAGTTCAAAATGACACGAATCCTAAGTCATTTTGGCAAAGCCTCCAAGTAATACCATGTATCACAAACTGCGTGATCCCATGCATTATGTTTCATTTATAAGCCTTTACTCAAGGAGCACCAATGATCAGTTTAGAATGATCATTTCAACTGGCCGATCAATTGACATATGCACACTAAATCGTCCGTAACTTTTGATTTAGTGTTCAGAATGACAATGAACCCAATGCCCACGTTAAGCTAGCTCAATTGTCTATTTTGTGACAACATTTGTGACTGAAAGAGCTACGACAAAGCATCCAAGTAATTCAATGTATCCTAAACTGCGCGATGCCATTCATTATGATTTATTTAAAAGCCTTTGCTCAAGGAGCACCAATGATCACTTTAGAATGATCATGCTTACTAGCCGATCAACTTGACATGTCCGCATTAAATCGTCTGTAATGTTTTATTTACACTAATCCAATGCCCACGTTAAGGTAGCTCAATTTTCAATATTGTGACAACATTTGAGACTGAAAGAGCTACAATAGTGGCTCCAAATAATACAATGTATCCCAAATTGCGTGATACCATGCATTATGCTTCATTTATAAGCCTTTACTCAATGAGCATTAATGATCAGTTAAGAATGATCACTTTAACTAGCTGATAAACTAGACATGTATACACTAAATCTTCTTTAACTTTTGATTTAGAGCTCAAGATGACATAAGTCCAACGCTAACGTTAAGCTAGCTCAATTTTCCATATTATGACAAAATTTGATATTGAAAGCTATGAAAAAGCCTCCAAGTAATCTAATGTATCCCAAGCCTTTACTCAAGTAGCACTAATTATCAGTTTCGAATGATCATCTTAACTTGCCGATCACTTGACATGACTTGAGTAAATCGTCCATAACTTTCATAACTTTTCATTTAGAGTTTAAAATGATATGAATCCAATGAGCCTGTTAGGCTAGCTAAATCTTCAATATTGTGGCAACATTTGAGAGTGAAAGAGGTACGACAAAGTGTCTAAGTAATCCAATGTATCCAAAATTGCATTATGCCGTGCATTATGCTTCGTTTATAAGCCTTTACTCAACTAGCACAATTAATCAATTTAGAATGATCATTTTCACAAGCTGATCAACTTGAGATGTCTGTACTCAATTTTCTATATTGTGACAAGATTTAAAATAGAAAGAGCAACAACAAAGCCTCCAAGTAATCCAATGTATCCCAAACTTCGCGATGCCATGCATTATTCTTCATTTATTCACCTTTACTCAAGGAGCACCAATGATCAGTTTATAATGATCATTTTAACTAGCCGATCACTTAACATGTCCGCACTAAATCTTTCATAACTTTTGATTTAGAGTTCAGAATGACACGAATCCAACACCCACATTAAGCTAGCTCAATTTTCAATATAGTGAAAACATTGAGACTAAAAGACCTACGTCTAAGCCTACAAGTAATCCAATGTCTCCCAAATTGCGTGATACCATGCATTATGCTTCATTTATAAACCTTTACTCAAGGAGCACCAATGATCAACTTAGAATGATCATTTTAACTGGCCGATCACTTGACATATCTGCACTAAATCGTCAAAGCTTTTGATTTAGAATTCACAATGACACTGAATCCATTGCCCATGTTAAGCTAGCTGAGTTTTCTATTTTGCGACAACATTTGAGACTGAAAAAGCTATGACAAAACCTCCAAGTAATACAATGTATCCCAAACTGCGCGATGCCATGCATTATGCTTCATTTATAAGCCTTTACTCAATGAGCCCAATTGATCAGTTTAGAATGATCATTTTAACTCGGTGACCACTTGACATGTCCACACTAAATCATTCGTTTCTTTTGATTTAGATTTCAGAATGACACGAATGCAACGCCTAGGTTAAGCTAACTCAATTCTCAATATTGTAACAACATTTGAAACTGATAGAGCTACGACAAAGCCTCCGAGTAATGTATCCCAAATTACGTGATGGCATACATTATGCTTTGTTTATAGGCATTTATTCAAGGAGCACCAATAATCAAGTTAGAATGATCATTTTAACTAGTTTATCAAGTTGAGATGTCCCCGCTAAATTGTCTATAACATTTGATTTAGACCTCAGAATGACACAAATCCAACGTCCACAATAATCTAGCTTAATGTTTTATATTTTGACAACATTTAATACTGAAAGAGCTACGAAAAAGCCTCCAAGTAATAAAATGTATTCCAAACAGTGTGATGTCACGCATTATTTTTCATTAATAAGCCTTTACTACAGGAGCAGCAATGATGAGTTTAGAATGGTCATTTTAACAGGCCGATCACTTGACATATCCGCAATATATCGTCTGTAACTTTTGATTAGGAGCTCAGAATGACACAAATCCAATGCCCACGTTAAGCTAGCTCAATTGTCTATTTTGTGACAACATTTGTGACTGAAAGAGCTACGACAAAGCATCCAAGTAATTCAATGTATCCTAAACTGCGCGATGCCATTCATTATGATTTATTTAAAAGCCTTTGCTCAAGGAGCACCAATGATCACTTTAGAATGATCATGCTTACTAGCCGATCAACTTGACATGTCCGCATTAAATCGTCTGTAATGTTTTATTTACACTAATCCAATGCCCACGTTAAGGTAGCTCAATTTTCAATATTGTGACAACATTTGAGACTGAAAGAGCTACAATAGTGGCTCCAAATAATACAATGTATCCCAAATTGCGTGATACCATGCATTATGCTTCATTTATAAGCCTTTACTCAATGAGCATTAATGATCAGTTAAAAATGATCACTTTAACTAGCTGATAAACTAGACATGTCTACACTAAATCTTCTTTAACTTTTGATTTAGAGCTCAAGATGACATAAGTCCAACGCTAACGTTAAGCTAGCTCAATTTTCTATATTATGACAAAATTTGATATTGAAAGCTATGAAAAAGCCTCCAAGTAATCTAATGTATCCCAAGCCTTTACTCAAGTAGCACTAATTATCAGTTTCGAATGATCATTTTAACTTGCCGATCACTTGACATGACTTGAGTAAATCGTCCATAACTTTTCATTTAGAGTTTAAAATGATATGAATCCAATGCGCCTGTTAGGCTAGCTAAATCTTCAATATTGTGGCAACATTTGAGAGTGAAAGAGGTACGACAAAGTGTCTAAGTAATCCAATGTATCCAAAATTGCATTATGCCGTGCATTATGCTTCGTTTATAAGCCTTTACTCAACTAGCACCAAATAATCAATTTAGAATGATCATTTTCACTAGCTGATCAACTTGAGATGTCTGTACTCAATTTTCTATATTGTGACAACATTTAAAATAGAAAGAGCAACAACAAAGCCTCCATGTAATCCAATGTATCCCAAACTTCGCGATGCCATGCATTATTCTTCATTTATTCACCTTTACTCAAGGAGCACCAATGATCAGTTTATAATGATCATTTTAACTAGCCGATCACTTAACATGTCCGCACTAAATCTTTCATAACTTTTGATTTAGAGTTCAGAATGACACGAATCCAACACCCACATTAAGCTAGCTCAATTTTCAATATAGTGAAAACATTGAGACTAAAAGACCTACGTCTAAGCCTACAAGTAATCCAATGTCTCCCAAATTGCGTGATACCATGCATTATGCTTCATTTATAAACCTTTACTCAAGGAGCACCAATGATCAGCTTAGAATGATCATTTTAACTGGCCGATCACTTGACATATCTGCACTAAATCGTCGAAGCTTTTGATTTAGAATTCACAATGACACTGAATCCATTGCCCATGTTAAGCTAGCTGAGTTTTCTATTTTGCGACAACATTTGAGACTGAAAAAGCTATGACAAAACCTCCAAGTAATACAATGTATCCCAAACTGCGCGATGCCATGCATTATGCTTCATTTATAAGCCTTTACTCAATGAGCCCAATTGATCAGTTTAGAATGATCATTTTAACTCGGTGACCACTTGACATGTCCACACTAAATCATTCGTTTCTTTTGATTTAGATTTCAGAATGACACGAATGCAACGCCTAGGTTAAGCTAACTCAATTCTCAATATTGTAACAACATTTGAAACTGATAGAGCTACGACAAAGCCTCCAAGTAATGTATCCCAAATTACGTGATGGCATACATTATGCTTTGTTTATAAGCATTTATTCAAGGAGCACCAATAATCAAGTTAGAATGATCATTTTAACTAGTTTATCAAGTTGAGATGTCCGCGCTAAATTGTCTATAACATTTGATTTAGACCTCAGAATGACACAAATCCAACGTCCACAATAATCTAGCTTAATGTTTTATATTTTGACAACATTTAATACTGAAAGAGCTACGAAAAAGCATCCAAGTAATAAAATGTATTCCAAACTGTGTGATGTCACGCATTATTTTTCATTAATAAGCCTTTACTACAGGAGCAGCAATGATGAGTTTAGAATGGTCATTTTAACAGGCCGATCACTTGACATATCCGCAATATATCGTCTGTAACTTTTGATTAGGAGCTCAAAATGACACAAATCCAATGCCCACGTTAAGCTAGCTCAATTTTCTATATTGTGACAACATTTAACACTAAAAGAGCTACGACAAGGCCTCCAAATAATCCAATGTTTCCCAAACTTTGCGATTTCATGCATTATTCTTCATTTACAAGCCTTTACTCAAGGAGCACCAATGATCAGTTTAGAATGGTCATTTTAACTGGTCGATCACTTGACATGTCCACACTAAATCGTCTGTAAGTTTTGATTTCGAGTTCAGAATGACACGATTTCAACGCCTACGTTAAGCTAGCTCAATTTTCAATATTCTGACAACATTTGAGACTCAAAGAGCTACGAAAAAGCCTCCAAGTTATCCAATGTATCCCAAACTGAGTGATGACATGCGTTATGCTTCATTTATAAGCCTATACTCAACAAGCACCAATGATCAGTTTGGAATTATCATTTTAATTAGCTGATCAACTTGACATGTCCATACTAAATCCTCTTTACTTTTTGATTTAGAGCTCAAAATAACATTACTCCAATGCCAACGTTAAGCTAGCTCAATATTCTATATTATGACAACATTTGAGACTGAAAGAGCTACTACAAAGCATCCAAGTAATACAATGCATCCGAAACTGCGTGATGTCGTGCATTTCGCTTCATTTATAAGCCTTATTCAAGGAGCACCAATGATCGGTTTATAATGATCATTTTTACTAACTTATCAACTTGACATGTCTGCACTAAATCGTCTTTAACTTTTAATTTAGAGTTCATAATGACATGAGTCCAGTGCCTACGTAAAGCTAGCTCAATTTTCCATATTGTGGCAACATTCGAGACTAAAAGAGATAAGAAAAAGCCTGCAAGTAATCCAATGTATACAAACCTGCGTGAAGCCATGCATTATGTTTCATTTATAAGCCTTTACTCAAAGAGCACCAATTATGCTCAAATTTCTATATTGTGACAGAATTTAAGACCGAAATAGGTATGACAAAGTCTCCAAGTAATCCAATCTATCCCAAACTATGTGATGCCCTGGATTATGCTTCAGTTATACGCATTTATTAAATGAGCACCAATGCTCAGTTTAGAATGATTATTTTAACTAGCTGATCAACTTGACATGTCCGCACTAAGTCGTCTTTAACTTTTCATTTAGAGCTCAAAATGACATGAATCTAATACCCACATTACGTTAGCTAAATTTTCCATATCGTGACAATATTTGAGAATGAAAGAGCTATGGCAAAGCCTCCAAGTAGGCCTGTCAAGCGGGTCAGACCCGCCCCGCCTGACCCGCCCTGCGGCGGGTTACAGATTTTTTTGCACAAAATCTTTTTACCCGCAAAACCCGCGAATCAATTTTTTTAGACCCGCACCCGCCCCGCATTAATCAAGCGGGTCCCACGGGTGACCCGCTTCATTTTTCAAAAAATTTTAAAAAATTTAATAAATTTAATTAAACTAAAATATTTAATAAATTTAATTAAAATAAAATATTTAATACATTTAATTAAAAATTTTAAAAATATTTAATAAATTTAATTAAAATAAAATATTTAATACATTTAATTAAAAATTTTAAAAATATTTAATAAATTTAATTTAATTAAAATATTTAATAAATTTATTTAAATTAAAATATTTAATAAATTTAATTAAAGTTTCTAAAAATATTTAAATAATTTAATTAAAATATTTAATAATTTCATTTGTTTGGGTTTAAATTAGTTTGGGCTTAAATTAGTTGGGCCTGAATTTGATTAATTTGATTGAGCCCAAAATTTGCGGGTACCCGCTAACCCGCAAGTTAAAAAATTGCGACCCGCACCCGCTCTGCTCTAAATAATGCTCGACCCGCACCCGCCCCGCATATGAAAATTTTTTTTTCACTCAACCCGCACCCGCCCCGCAGCAGGTCAAACGGGGCGGAACCCGCGGGTAAAGAATCATATTGACAGGCCTACCTCCAAGTGATCCATTGTATGCCAAACTACGTGATGCCATGCATTATGCTTAATTTATAAGCCTTCACTCATGGAGAACCAATGGTCAGTTTAGAATGATCATTTTAACTTGCCGATCAAGTTGACATATGGGCAGTCAATCTTCCGTATCTTCTGATTCAGAGTTGAAAATGACACAAATCCAACACCCATGTTACGCTAGCTCAATTTTCTATATTGTGAAAACATTTGAGAATGAAAAAGCCATCACATATGCTTCAAGTAATCCAATCTATCCTAAAATGTGTGGTGCCATGAAATATGCTTCATTTACAAGGCTTTACTCAAGGAGAACTCATGAGCAGGTTTAGAATGATCACTTTAACTGACCGATCAACTAGCCATGTCCGCACTAAATCTTTCGTAAGTTTTGATTTAGAGATTAGAATGACAAGAATCCAATTCTCATGTTAAGCTAGCTCAATTTTCTATATTGTGAAAAAAATTGAGACCAAAATAGCTAGGACAAAGCGTCCAAGTAATCCAATCTATCTCAAAATGCGTGGGGCCATTCATTATGCTTCATTCAAAACATTTGCTGAATGAGCACCAATTATAATTTTAGAATGATCAATTTAACTAGCGGATAAACTTGACATGTACGCACTAAATCGGTCATAAGTTTTTATTTAGAGTTCTAAATGACATGAATCAAACCCCAACGTTAAGCTAGCTCAGTTTTCTATATTGGGACAAATTTTAATACCAAAATAGCTACCATAAAGCCCAAGCAATCCAATCTATCCAAAACTGCGTGATGTCATGCATTATGCTTCATTTGTAAACTTTTGCTCCGTGAACACCAATGATCATTTTAGAATGATCAATTGAACTAGCCGATACACTTGACATGTACGCACTAATCGTTTGTAACTTTTGATTTAAAGTACAAAATGACACAAATCCAGCGCACATGTTAAGCGAGGTAGATATTCAATATTGTGACAAAATTTAAGACCAAAATAGCTACGACAAAGCCTCCAAGTAATCCAATCAATCCCAAACGGCATGATGCCATGCAATATGCTTCATTTGTAAAGCTTTCCTCAATTAGCAGAAATGATCAATTTAGAACGATCAATTTAACTAACCGATAAACTTGACATGTACGCACTAAATCGTCCGTAACTTTTGATTTAGACTTATAAATGACATGAATCATACACCCCTGTTAAGTTAACTGAATTTTCTTTATTGGAACAAAATTTAAGACTGAAATTTGAGCCTCCAACTAATCCAATCTATCTCAAACTGTGTGGTGTCATTCATTATGCTTCATTTGTAAACCTTTGCTCAATGAGCACCAATGATAATTTTAGAATGATAAATTTAACTAGCCGTTAAACTTGATATGTCCGCACTAAATCGTCTGTAAGTTTTGATTTAGACTTTTGAATGACATGAATCCAACACCCATGTTAAGCAAGCTCAATTTTCAATAATGGGACAAAATTTGAGACTGAAAAAGCTATGACAAAGCCTCCATGTAATCCAATCTATCTCAAACTGCGTGGTGTCATGCGTCATGCTTCATTTGTAAACATTTCCTCAATGAGCACCAATGATCAGTTTAGAATGACCAATTTAACTAGTTGATAAACTAGACATGTACGCACTAAATCGTTTGTAATTTTTTATTTAGAGTTTCGAATGACACGAATCAAACGCAGACGTTAAACTAGCTCAATTTTCTATATTGGGTCAAAATTTAAGATCGAAGTAGTCTCGACAAAGCCTTCTAGTAATCCAATCTATCAGAATCTTCATTAATGCGTGGTGCCATGCATTATGCTTCATTTGTGAACCTTTTCTCAATGAGCACCAATGATAGTTTCAAAATGATCAGTTTAACTAGCCGTTAAACTTGACATGTCCGCACAAAATCGTGCGTAACTTTTGATTTAGAGTTCCGAATCACAAGAATCCAATGCCCACGTTAAGCTAGCTAAATTTTCTATATTGTGAACAAATTTAGGACCAAATAGCTTCAACAAAACTTCCACGTATTCCCATCTATCCGAAACTGCATGATGCCATGCATTATGTTTCATTTGTAAACCTTTTTTTAGTGAGCACCAATGATCAGTTTATAATGATCCTTTTAACAAGCCGATTAACTTGTCATGTCTGCACTAAGTTGTCTTTAACTTTTGATTCAGAGCTCAAAATGACATGAATATAATACCCACGTTAAGTTAGTTAAATTTTCCGTATTGTGATAACATTTGAAACTAAAATAGCTATATCAAAGCGTCCAAGTAGTCTAATGTATCCCAAACTGCGTGAGGCCATGCATTATGCTTCATTTATACACCTTTACTAAACGAGCACCAATGATCAGTTTAGAATGATTATTTTAACTAGCTGATCAACTTGACATGTCCACACTAAGTCGTCTTCAACTTTTAATTTAGAGCTCAAAATGACATGAATCTAATACCCACAATAAGTTAGCTAAATTTTCTGTATTGGGACAAAATTTGAGACTGAAAGAGCTACGGCAAAGCACCAATTATAATTTTAAAATGATCAATTTAACTAGCGGATAAACTTGACATGTCCGCACTTAATCGTTCGTAAGTTTTTAGTTAGACTTCTGAATGACACGATTCAAAGGCCCACGTTAAGCTAGCTTAGTTTTCTATATGGGGACAAAATTTAATACCAAAATAACTACCACAAAGCCCCAGGTAATCCAATCTATCCAAAACTGCGTGATGTCATGCATTATGCTTCATTTGTAAACCTTTGCTCATTGAGCACCAATGAGCATTTTAGAATGATCAATTTAACTAGCTGATAAACTTGACATGTACGCACTAAATCGTCCATAACTTTTGATTTAGACTTATAAATGACATGAATCATACACCCCTGTTAAGTTAGCTGAATTTTCTATATTGGAACAAAATTTAAGACCAAAATATCTACGACAAAGCCCCAAGTAATCTGATCTATCCCAAACTGCGTGATGTCATGCATTATGCCTCATTTGTAAACTTTTGCTCAGTGAGAACCAATGCTCAGTTTAGAATGATCAATATAACTAGCCGATACACTTGACATGTCTGCACTAAATTGTCCGTAAATTTTGATTTAGAGTTCAGAATGACATGAATTAAAGGCCCACGTTTAGCTAACTCAATTTTTTATATTGTGAAAAAACATTAAGACCGAAATAGCTACGAAAACGCGTCCAAGAAATCCAATCTATTCGAACTGTGTGGTGCCATTCATTATGCTTCATTTGTAAAACTTTGCTCAATGAGCACCAATTATAATTCTAGAATGATCAATTTAACTTGCCGATAAATTTGACATGTCCACACTAAATCGTCTGTAACTTTTGATTTCTTCTTCCAATGACATGAATCCAATGGCCACGTTAAGCTAGCTAAATTTTCTATATTGGGACAAAAATTAAGACCGAAATAGCTACAATAAAGCCTCCAAGTAATCCAATCTATCTCAAACTGTGTGGTGTCATTCATTATGCTTCATTTGTAAACCTTTGCTCAATGAGTACCAATGATAATTTTAGAATGATCAATTTAACTAGCCGATAAACTTGATATGTCCGCACTAAATCGTCCGTAAGTTTTGATTTAGACTTTTGAATGACATGAATCCAACGCCCATGTTAAGCAAGCTCAATTTTCAATAATGGGACAAAATTTGAGACTGAAAAAGCTACGACAAAGCCTCCATGTAATCCAATCTATCTCAAACTGCGTGGTGTCATGCGTCATGCTTCATTTGTAAACATTTCCTCAATGAGCACCAATGATCAGTTTAGAATGACCAATTTAACTAGTTTATAAACTTGACATGTACGCACTAAATCGTTTTCAACTTTTTATTTAGAGTTTCGAATGACACGAATCAAACGCAGACGTTAAACTAGCTCAATTTTCTATATTGGGTCAAAATTTAAGATCGAAGTAGTCTCGACAAAGCCTTCTAGTAATCCAATCTATCAGAATCTTCATTAATGCGTGGTGCCATGCATTATGCTTCATTTGTGAACCTTTTCTCAATGAGCACCAATGATAGTTTCAAAATGATCAGTTTAACTAGCCGTTAAACTTGACATGTCCGCACAAAATCGTGCGTAACTTTTGATTTAGAGTTCCGAATCACAAGAATCCAATGCCCACGTTAAGCTAGCTAAATTTTCTATATTGTGAACAAATTTAGGACCAAATAGCTTCATCAAAACTTCCACGTATTCCCATCTATCCGAAACTGCATGATGCCATGCATTATGTTTCATTTGTAAACCTTTTTTTAGTGAGCACCAATGATCAGTTTATAATGATCCTTTTAACAAGCCGATTAACTTGTCATGTCTGCACTAAGTCATCTTTAACTTTTGATTTAGGGCTCAAAATGACATGAATATAATACCCACGTTAAGTTAGTTAAATTTTCCGTATTGTGATAACATTTGAAACTAAAATAGCTATATCAAAGCGTCCAAGTAGTCTAATGTATCCCAAACTGCGTGAGGCCATGCATTATGCTTCATTTATACACCTTTACTAAACGAGCACCAATGATCAGTTTAGAATGATTGTTTTAACTAGCTGATCAACTTGACATGTCCACACTAAGTCGTCTTCAACTTTTGATTTAGAGCTCAAAATGACATGAATCTAATACCCACATTAAGTTAGCTAAATTTTATGTATTGGGACAAAATTTGAGACTGAAAGAGCTACGGCAAAGCACCAATTATAATTTTAAAATGATCAATTTAACTAGCGGATAAACTTGACATGTCCGCACTTAATCGTTCGTAAGGTTTTAGTTAGACTTCTGAATGACACGATTCAAAGGCCCACGTTAAGCTAGCTTAGTTTTCTATATGTGGACAAAATTTAATACCAAAATAACTACCACAAAGCCCCAGGTAATCCAATCTATCCAAAACTGCGTGATGTCATGCATTATGCTTCATTTGTAAACCTTTGCTCATTGAGCACCAATGAGCATTTTAGAATGATCAATTTAACTAGCTGATAAACTTGACATGTACGCACTAAATCGTCCATAACTTTTGATTTAGACTTATAAATGACATGAATCATACACCCCTGTTAAGTTAGCTGAATTTTCTATATTGGAACAAAATTTAAGACCAAAATATCTACGACAAA
This sequence comes from Pugionium dolabratum, assembly GCA_018901945.1. NCBI lineage: Eukaryota > Viridiplantae > Streptophyta > Magnoliopsida > Brassicales > Brassicaceae > Pugionium > Pugionium dolabratum. The sequence continues at coordinate 587,125 of JAEVFF010000047.1, forward strand.
GCCCCAAGTAATCTGATCTATCCCAAACTGCGTGATGTCATGCATTATGCCTCATTTGTAAACTTTTGCTCAATTAGAACCAATGATCAGTTTAGAATAATCAATTTAACTAGCCGATACACTTGACATGTCCGTACTAAATTGTCCGTAAATTTTGATTTAGAGTTCAGAATGACATGAATTAAAGGCCCACGTTTAGCTAACTCAATTTTTTTTATTGTGAAAAAACATAAAGACCGAAATAGCTACGAAAACGCGTCCAAGAAATCCAATCTATTCGAACTGTGTGGTGCCATTCATTATGCTTCATTTGTAAAACTTTGCTCAATGAGCACCAATTATAATTCTAGAATGATCAATTTAACTTGCCGATAAATTTGACATGTCCACACTAAATCGTCTGTAACTTTGATTTCTTCTTCCAATGACATGAATCCAATGGCCACGTTAAGCTAGCTAAATTTTCTATATTGGGACAAAAATTAAGACCGAAATAGCTACAATAAAGCCTCCAAGTAATCCAATCTATCTCAAACTGTGTGGTGTCATTCATTATGCTTCATTTGTAAACCTTTGCTCAATGAGTACCAATGATAATTTTAGAATGATCAATTTAACTAGCCGATAAACTTGATATGTCCGCACTAAATCGTCCGTAAGTTTTGATTTAGACTTTTGAATGACATGAATCCAACGCCCATGTTAAGCAAGCTCAATTTTCAATAATGGACAAAATTTGAGACTGAAAAAGCTACGACAAAGCCTCCATGTAATCCAATCTATCTCAAACTGCGTGGTGTCATGCGTCATGCTTCATTTGTAAACATTTCCTCAATGAGCACCAATGATCAGTTTAGAATGACCAATTTAACTAGTTGATAAACTTGACATGTACGCACTAAATCGTTTGTAACTTTTTATTTAGAGTTTCGAATGACACGAATCAAACGCAGACGTTAAACTAACTCAATTTTCTATATTGGGTCAAAATTTAAGATCGAAGTAGTCTCGACAAAGCCTTCTAGTAATCCAATCTATCAGAATCTTCATTAATGCGTGGTGCCATGCATTATGCTTCATTTGTGAACCTTTTCTCAATGAGCACCAATGATAGTTTCAAAATGATCAGTTTAACTAGCCGTTAAACTTGACATGTCCGCACAAAATCGTGCGTAACTTTTGATTTAGAGTTCCGAATCACAAGAATCCAATGCCCACGTTAAGCTAGCTAAATTTTCTATATTGTGAACAAATTTAGGACCAAATAGCTTCATCAAAACTTCCACGTATTCCCATCTATCCGAAACTGCATGATGCCATGCATTATGTTTCATTTGTAAACCTTTTTTTAGTGAGCACCAATGATCAGTTTATAATGATCCTTTTAACAAGCCGATTAACTTGTCATGTCTGCACTAAGTCATCTTTAACTTTTGATTTAGGGCTCAAAATGACATGAATATAATACCCACGTTAAGTTAGTTAAATTTTCCGTATTGTGATAACATTTGAAACTAAAATAGCTATATCAAAGCGTCCAAGTAGTCTAATGTATCCCAAACTGCGTGAGGCCATGCATTATGCTTCATTTATACCCCTTTNTCCACCCAAGTCTTGAGGTCTTCCCTAGTGTAGTCCTGAGAAGAGTTGATAGTGTCCTGTTGACGACTTCAGTTTGGCCATCGGTTTGAGGATGGCAGGTGGTAGAGAAGAGTAGCTTTGTGCCTAGCTTCCTCCAAAGGGTCCTCCAGAAATGGCTGAGGAACTTGGTGTCCCTGTCTGATACGATGGTCTTTGGCACTCCATGAAGCCGTACTATCTCCCTGAAGAACAGCTCAGCTGTTTGTGTGGCATCATTGACATTGGCACATGGAATGAAGTGTGCCATCTTTGAGAATCTGTCCACCACTACAAAGATTGCATCTTTGTGGTTGATCTTGGGCAGACCTAGAACAAAGTCCATTGATATATCCACCCATGGATGCGTTGGTATGGGCAGTGGGAGATACAATCCGTGAGGTTGCACTCGGGACATTGCCTTCTTGCAAGTGATGCACCTTGCACAATGAGCTTCTACTGTCTTCTTGATGTGTGGCCAGTAGAAGTGCTCCTTGACCACTGCTATAGTCTTGTCGACACCAAAGTGGCCCATGAGTCCTCCTCCATGAGCTTCTCGGATGATAAGCTCCCTTAATGATCCTTGTGGTATGCACAGCATTCTTTCTCGGAACAAGAATCCCTCATGGATGTAGAACTTGCCATGACTCCCTGTGCCACACTCCTTGTAGCTCTCAGCAAAGTCAGGATCATCCTTGTATATGTCCTTGATGTGCTCGAATCCTAGGACCTTTGCCTCCATGGTGGATATCAAGGCAAACCTCCTTGATAGTGCATCGGCGACCACATTGTCTTTGCCCTTCTTGTACTTGATGACGTACGGGAAGGTCTCTATGAACTCCATCCACCTGGCATGTCTCTTCTTGAGATTGGTTTGCCCTCTGAGGTGTTTGAGAGTCTCATGATCAGTGTGGATCACAAACTCCTTGGACAGCAAGTAATGCTGCCAGGTCTCCAATGCTCGGACAAGGGCATAAAGCTCCTTGTCATAAGTGGGGTAGTTCAGTGAGGCACCACCTAGCTTCTCACTGAAGTATGCCACTGGTCTCCATCCTTGGGTTAGCACTGCTCCTATGCCTATTCCGGAGGCATCACACTCCACTTCAAACGTCTTGTTGAAGTCGGGCAGGACTAGCACTGGTGCATGTGTAAGGCTGTCCTTCAAAGCCTGGAATGCCTTCTCCTGAGCTTCTCCCCAGCTGAATCCCACGTTCTTCTTCACTACTGCCGTCAGTGGTGAGGCAATACTGCTGAAGTTGGGCACAAATCTCCTGTAGAAGCTGGCCAGTCCGTGGAAGCTCCTCACTTGGCTGATGTTGTTTGGCGTTGGCCATTCTTGTATGGCTCGAATCTTCTCTTCATCAACCTGTAGGCCCTCTGAACTTACAACAAAACCTAAAAAGACAAGTTTATCAGTACAGAAGATGCACTTCTTGAGATTGGCATAAAGCTCTTCTTGTCAAAGGGTTTTAAGTACCATCTCAAGATGTGTGAACCTTTTCTCAGTGAGCACCAATGATCGTTTCAAAATGATCAGTTTAACTAGCCGTTAAACTTGACATGTCCGCACGAAATCGTGCGTAACTTTTGATTTAGAGTTCCGAATCACAAGAATCCAATGCCCACGTTAAGCTAGATAAATTTTCTATATTGTGAACAAATTTAGGACCAAATAGCTTCAACAAAACCTCCAAGTATTCCCATCTATCCAAAACTGCATGATGCCATGCATTATGTTTCATTTGTAAACCTTTTTTAGTGAGCACCAATGATCAGTTTAGAATGATCATTTTAACAAGCCGATTAACTTGTCATGTCTGCACTAAGTCGTCTTTAACTTTTGATTTAGAGCTCAAAATGACATGAATATAATACCCACGTTAAATTAGTTAAATTTTCCGTATTGTGATAACATTTGAAACTAAAACAGCTATATCAAAGCGTCCAAATTGTCTAATGTATCCCAAACTGCGTGAGGCCATGCATTATGCTTCATTTATACACCTTTACTAAACGAGCACCGATGATCAGTTTAGAATGATTATTTTAACTAGCTGATCAACTTGACATGTCCACACTAAGTCGTCTTCAACTTTTGATTTAGAGCTCAAAATGACATGAATCTAATACCCACATTAAGTTAGCTAAATTTTCTGTATTGGGACAAAATTTGAGACTGAAAGAGCTACGACAAAGCACCAATTATAATTTTAAAATGATCAATTTAACTAGCGGATAAACTTGACATGTCCGCACTTAATCGTTCGTAAGTTTTTAGTTAGACTTCTGAATGACACGATTCAAAGGCCCACGTTAAGCTTGCTTAGTTTTCTATATGGGGACAAAATTTAATACCAAAATAGCTACCACAAAGCCCCAGGTAATCCAATCTATCCAAAAATGCGTGATGTCATGCATAATGCTTCATTTGTAAACCTTTGCTTATTGAGCACCAATGAACATTTTAGAATGATCAATTTAACTAGCTGATAAACTTGACATGTACGCACTAAATCGTCCGTAACTTTTGATTTAGACTTATAAATGACATGAATCATACACCCCTGTTAAGTTAGCTGAATTTTCTATATTGGAACAAAATTTAAGACCAAAATATCTACGACAAAGCCCCAAGTAATCCGATCTATCCCAAACTGTGTGATGTCATGCATTATGCTTCATTTGTAAACTTTTGCTCAGTGAGAACCAATAATCAGTTTAGAATGATCAATTTAACTAGCCGATACACTTGACATGTCCGCACTAAATTGTCTGTAAATTTTGATTTAGAGTTCAGAATGACATGAATTAAAGGCTCACGTTTAGCTAACTCAATTTTTTATATTGTGAAAAAACATTAAGACCGAAATAGTTACGAAAATGTGTCCAAGAAATCCAATCTGTTCGAACTGTGTGGTGCCATTCATTATGCTTCATTTGTAAAACTTTGCTCAATGAGCACCAATTATAATTCTAGAATGATCAATTTAACTCGCCGATAAATTTGACATGTCCACACTAAACCATCTGTAACTTTTGATTTATTCTTCCCAATGACACGAATCTAATGCCCATGTTAAGCTAGCTAAATTTTCTATATTGGGACAAAAATTAAGACCGAAATAGCTACAATAAAGCCTCCAAGTAATCCAATCTATCTCAAACTGTGTGGTGTCATTCATTATGCTTCATTTGTAAACCTTTGCTCAATGAGCACCAATGATAATTTTAGAATGATCAATTTAACAAGCGGATAAACTTGATATGTCCACACTAAATTGTCCGTAACTTTTGATTTAGACTTTCGAATGACATGAATCCAACGTCCACGTTAAGCAAGCTAAATTTTCAATAATGGGACAAAATTTAAGACTGAAAAAGCAACGACAAAGCCTCCAAGTAATCCAATCTATGTCATACTGCGTGGTGTCATGCGTCATGCTTCATTTGTAAACATTTCCTCAATGAGCACCAATGATCAGTTTAGAATACCAATTTAACTAGTTGATAAACTTGACATGTACGCACTAAATCGTTTGTAACTTTTTATTTAGACTTTCCAATGACACGAATCAAATGCAGACGTTAAACTAGCTCAATGTTCTATATTGGGTCCAAATTTAAGATCGAAGTAGTCTCGCCAAAGCGTTCTAGTAATCCAATCTATCAGAATCTTCATTAATGCGTGGTGCCATGCATTATGATTCATTTGTGAACCTTTTCTCAATGAGCACCAATGATCGTTTCAAAGTGATCAGTTTAACTAGCCGTTAAACTTGACATGTCCGCACGAAATCGTGCGTAAGTTTTGATTTAGAGTTCCGAATCACAAGAATCCAATGTCCACGTTAAGCTAGCTAAATTTTCTATATTGTTAACAAATTTAGGACCAAATAACTTCAACAAAACCTCCACATATTCTCATCTATCCGAAACTGCATGATGCCATGCATTATGTTTCATCTGTAAACCTTTTTTTAGTGAGCATCAATGATTAGTTTAGAATGATCATTTTAACAAGCCGATTAACTTGTCATGTCTGCACTAAGTCGTCTTTAACTTTCGATTTAGAGCTCAAAATGACATGAATAAAATACTCACGTTAAGTTAGATAAATTTCTGTATTGTGATAACATTTGAAACTAAAACAGCTATATCAAAGCGTCCAAGTAGTCTAATGTATCTCAAACTGCATGAGGCCATGCATTATGCTTCATTTATACACCTTTACTAAACGAGCACCAATGATCAGTTTAGAATGATTATTTTAACTAGCTGATCGACTTGACATGTCTGCACTAAGTCGTCTTCAACTTTTGATTTAGAGCTCAAAAGGACATGAATCTAATACCCACATTAAGTTAGCTAAATTTTCTGTACTGGGACAAAATTTGAGACTGAAATAGCTACGGCAAAGCACCAATTATAATTTTAAAATGATCAATTTAACTAGCGGATAAACTTGACATGTCCGCACTTAATCGTTCGTAAGTTTTTAGTTAGACGTCTGAATGACACGAGTCAAAGGCCCATGTTAAGCTAGCTTAGTTTTCTATATGGGGACAAAATTTAATACCAAAATAGCTACCACAAAGCCCCAAGTAATCCAATCTATCCAAAACTGCGTGATGTCATGCATTATGCTTCATTTGTAAACCTTTGCTCATTGAGCACCAATGAACATTTTAGAATGATCAATTTAACTAGCTGATAAACTTGACATGTACGCACTAAATCGTCCGTAACTTTTGATTTAGACTTATAAATGACATGAATCATACACCACTGTTAAGTATGCTGAATTTTCTATATTGGAACAAAATTCGAGACCAAAATATCTATGACAAAGCCCCAAGTAATCCGATCTGTCCCAAACTGCGTGATGTCATGCATAATGCTTCATTTGTAAACTTTTGCTCAGTGAGAACCAATGATTAGTTTAGAATGATCAATTTAACTAGCCGATACACTTGACATGTCCGCACTAAATTGTCCGTAAATTTTGATTTAGAGTTCAGAATGACATGAATTAAAGGCCCACGTACGTTAGCTAACTCAATTTTTTATATTGTGAAAAAACATTAAGACCGAAATAGTTACGAAAATGCATCCAAGAAATCCAATCTGTTCGAACTGTGTGGTGCCATTCATTATGCTTCATTTGTAAAACTTTGCTCAATGAGCACCAATTATAATTCTAGAATGATCAATTTAACTTGCCGATAAATTTGACATGTCCACACTAAACCATATGTAACTTTTGATTTATTCTTCCAAATGACACGAATCTAATGCCCATGTTAAGCTAGCTAAATTTTCTATATTGGGACAAAAATTAAGACTGAAATAGCTATTATAAAGCCTCCAAGTAATCCAATCTATCTCAAGTTGTGTGGTGTCATTCATTATGCTTCATTTGTAAACCTTTTCTCAATGAGCACCAATGATAATTTTAGAATGATCAATTTAACTAGCCGATAAACTTGATATGTCCGCACTAAATCTTCCGTAACTTTTGATTTAGACTTTCGAATGACACGAATCCAACGCCCACGTTAAGCAAGCTCAATTTTCAATAATGGGACCAAATTTGAGACTGAAAAAGCTACGACAAAGCCTCCAAGTAATCCAATCTATCTCAAACTGCATGGTGTCATGCGTCATGCTTCATTTGTAAACATTTTCTCAATGAGCACCAATGATCAGTTTAGAATGACCAATTTAACTAGTTGATAAACTTGACATGTACGCACGAAATCATTTGTAACTTTTTATTTAGAGTTTCGAATGACACAAATCAAACGCAGACATTAAACTAGCTCAATTTTCTATATTGGGTCAAAATTTAAGATCGAAGTAGTCTCGACAAAGCCTCTTGTAATCCAATCTATCACAATGTTCATTAATGTGTGGTGCCATGCATTATGCTTCATTTGTGAACCTTTTCTCAGTGAGCACCAATGATCGTTTCAAAATGATCAGTTTAACTAGCCGTTAAACTTGACATGTCCGTACGAAATCGTGCGTAACTTTTGATTTAGAGTTCCGATCACAAGAATCCAACGCCCACGTTAAGGTAGCTAAATTTTCTATATTTTGAACAAATTTAGGACCAAATAGCTTCAACAAAACCTCCACGTATTCCCATCTATCCGAAACTGCATGATGCCATGCATTATGTTTCATTTGTAAAATTCTTTTTAGTGAGCACCAATGATCAGTTTAGAATGATCATTTTAACAAGCCGATTAACTTGTCATGTCTGCACTAAGTCGTCTTTAACTTTTGATTTAGAGCTCAAAATGACATGAATATAATACCCACGTTAAGTTAGTTAAATTTTTCGTATTGTGATAACATTTGGAACTAAAACAGCTATATCAAAGCGTCCAAGTAGTCTAATGTATCCCAAACTGCTTGAGGCCATGCATTATGCTTCATTTATACACCTTTACTAAAGAAGCACCAATGATCAGTTTAGAATGATTATTTTAACTAGCTGATCAACTTGACATGTCCGCACTAAGTCGTCTTCAACTTTTGATTTAGAGCTCAAAATGACATGAATCTAATACCCACATTAAGTTAGCTTAATTTTCTGTATTGGGACAAAATTTGAAACTGAAAGAGCTACGGCAAAGCACCAATTATAATTTTAAAATGATCAATTTAACTAGCGGATAAACTTGACATGTCCGCACTTAATCGTTCGTAAGTTTTTAGTTAGAGTTCTGAATGACACGATTCAAAGGCCCACGTTAAGCTAGCTTAGTTTTTTATATGGGGACAAAATTTAATACCAAAATAGCTACTACAAAGCCCCAGTTAATCCAATCTATCCAAAACTGCGTGATGTCATGCATTATGCTTCATTTGTAACCTTTGCTCATTGAGCACCAATGAACATTTTAGAATGATCAATTTAACTAGCCGATAAACTTGACATGTACGGACTAAATCGTTCGTAACTTTTGATTTAGACTTATAAATGACATGAATAATACACCCCTATTAAGTTAGCTGAATTTTCTATATTGGAACTAAATTTAAGACCGAAATATCTACGACAAAGCCCCAAGTAATCCAATCTATCCCAAACTGCGTGATGTCATGCATTATGCTTCATTTGTAAAATTTTGCTCGGTGAGAACCAATGATCAGTTTAGAATGATAAATTTAACTAGCCGATACACTTGGCATGTCCGCACTAAATTGTCCGTAAATTTTGATTTAGAGTTCAGAATGACATGAATTAAAGGCCCACGTTTAGTTAACTCAATTTTTTATACTGTGAAAAAACATTAAGACCGAAATAGTTACGAAAATACGTCCAAGAAATCCAATCTATTCGAACTGTGTGGTGCCATTCATTATGCTTCATTTGTAAAACCTTGCTCAATGAGCACCAATTACAATTCTAGAATGATCAATTTAACTAGCCGATAAATTTGACATGTCCACACTAAATCGTCCGTAACTTTTGATTTATTCTTCCAAATGACACGAATCCAATGCCCACGTTAAGCTACCTAAATTTTCTATATTGGGACAAAAATTAAGACCGAAATAGCTACAATAAAGCCCCAAATAATTATTCTATCTCAAACTGTGTGGTGTCCTTCATTATGCTTCATTTGTAAACCTTTGCTCAATGAGCACCAATGATAATTTTAGAATGATCAATTTAACTAGCCGAAAAACTTGATATGTCCGCACTAAATCGTCCGTAACTTTTGATTTAAACTTTCGAATGAAACGAATCCAACGCCCACGTTAAGCAAGCTCAATTTTCAATAATGGGACAAAATTTGAGACTGATAAAGCTACAACAAATTCTCCAAGTAATCCAATCTATCTCAAACTGCGTGGTGTCATGCGTCATGCTTCATTTGTAAACATTTCCTCAATGAGCACCAATGATCAGTTTAGAATGACCAATTTAACTAGTTGATAAACTTGACATGTACGCACTAAATCGTTTGTAACTTTTTATTTAGAGTTTCGAATGACATGAATCAAACGCAGACGTTAAACTAGCTCAATTTTCTATATTGGGTCAAAATTTAAGATCAAAGTAGTCTCGACAAAGCCTTCTAGCAATCCAATCTATCAGAATCTTCATTAATGCGTGGTGCCATGCATTATGCTTCATTTGTGAACCTTTTCTCAATGAGCACCAATGATCGTTTCAAAATGATCAGTTTAACTAGCCGTTAAACTTGACATGTCCGCATGAAATCGTGCGTAACTTTTGATTTAGAGTTCCGAATCACAAGAATCCAATGCCCACGTTAAGCTAGCTAAATTTTCTATATTGTGAACGAATTTAGGACCAAATAGCTTCAACAAAACCTCCACGTATTCCCATCTATCCGAAACTGCATGATGCCATGCATTATGTTTCATTTGTAAACCTTTTTTTAGTGAGCACCAATGATCAGTTTAGAATGATCATTTTAACAAGCCGATTAACTTGTCATGTCTGCACTAAGTCGTCTTTAACTTTTGATTTAGAGCTCAAAATGACATGAATATAATACCCACGTTAAGTTAGTTAAATTTTCCGTATTGTGATAACATTTGAAACTAAAACAGCTATATCAATGCGTCCAAGTAGTCAAATGTATCCCAAACTTCGTGAGGCCATGCATTATTCTTCATTTATGCACCTTTACTAAACGAGCACCAATGATCAGTTTAGAATGATTATTTTAACTAGCTGATCAACTTGACATGTCCGCACTAAGTCGTCTTCAACTTTTGATTTATAGCTAAAAATGACATGAATCTAATACCCACATTAAGTTAACTAAATTTTCTGTATTGGGACAACATTTGAGACTGAAAGAGCGATGGCAAAGCACCAATTATAATTTCAAAATGATCGATTTAGCTAGCGGATAAACTTGACATGTCTGCACTTAATCGTCCGTAAGTTTTGAGTTAGACTTCTGTATGACACGAATCAAACTCCCACGTTAAGCTAGCTTAGTTTTCTATATGGGGACAAAATTTAGTACCAAAATAGCTACCACAAAGCCCCAGGTAATCCAATCTATCCAAAACTACGTGATGTCATGCATTATGCTTCATTTGTAAACCTTTGCTCATTGAGCACCAATGAACATTTTAGAATGATCAATTGAACTAGCCGATACACTTGACATGTACGCACTAATCGTTTGTAACTTTTGATTTAAAGTGCACAATGACACGAATCCTGCGCCCATGTTAAGCTAGGTAGATTTTCAAAAATTTCAGACAAAAATAGCTACGACAAAGCCTCCAATTAATCCAGTCAATCCCAAACTGTGTGATGCCATGCAATATGCTTCATTTGTAAAGCTTTGCTCAATGAGCAGAAATGACCAGTTTAGAATGTTCAATTTAACTAGCCGATAAACTTGAGATGTCCACACTAAATCATCCGTAACTTTCGATTTAGAATTCAAAATTAAACGAATACAATGCCCACATTAAGCTTTCTCAATTTTCTATATTTTGACACAATTTAGGACCGAAATAGTTACGATAATACAAGTAATCCAATCTATGCCAAACTTCATGATGCCATGTATTATGCTTCATTTAAAATCCTTTGCTCCATTAGCACCAATGATCAGTTTAGAATGATCATTTTAACAAGCCGATCAACTTGTCATGTCCACACTAAATCGTCTGTAACTTTTGATTTAGAGTTCAGAGTGCCACGAATCCAACACCCACGTTAAGTTAGCCCAATTTTCAAAATTGTGACAACATATGAGAGTGAAAGAGCTATGACAAAGCCTCCAAATAATCCAATGTATCCCGAATTGTGTGATGCCATGCATTATGCTTCATTTATAAGCCTTTACTCAAGGAGCACCAATGATCAATTTAGAATGATCATTTTAACGGGCCGATCACTTGACATGTCCGCAATTAATTGTCTGTAACTTTTAATTTAGAGTCCACAATGACACGGATCCAACACCCACGTTAAGCTAGCTCAATTTTCCATATTGTGACAACATTTCAGTCAGAAAGAGCTACGACAAAACCCCTAAGTAATCCAATGTATCCCAATCTATGCGATGCCATGTATTATTCTTCAATTATAAGCCTTTACTCAAGTAGCACCAATTATCAATTTAGAATGATCACTTTAATTGGCCGATCACTTGACATGTCTGCACTAAATCATCTGTAACTTTTG